>CAXKVX010005100.1:0-67075 GCA_964058865.1 Eleocharis quinqueflora
TGCTAAACATGGCCTTTGTTTTGGTTAGTTGGGGTATTTGCTTCGACACTTTTTATTAAAAACAAAAATATTAAAATTATAATTGTCAATGTAAAAATAATATTTTAATTTTAGTTCAATTAATTTATAAGATGGTAGAGATTCTATGACACATTTTTTATCATTACATCCTGATCTAACGCATACTGACGATTTGATATTCAGATATTCTAGAAGAGTTTTTTGATAATTCGCGTGAAATTTCAAATCAGATAGAGTCAAGAAAAAACCAAATTTCAATTAAATAATTGTGAGAAATATTTCTTATAAGACTTAACCTCATGTTTAATAGAAGAGTAAGTAAGAATAAACCTCATATTTCTCACTTAAAGAACCAAACATGAATAAACAAGTAGACATAAGAGGGAGTTATGGCTCCATAACTTAAACAGTCTTGCAAGGTGGTTTAAGTTATTCCTCCAACTTACTCATCGACGAGTTCCACAATTCAAATTATTATATTGTTATTGATACTTTTTAATAATAATTATGATAATTTAATTACATTATAGTAATTATAACAATGATTGTTATTATTATAATGATAATAATAATAATTATTATTATTATTATGGTAATTATAATAATAATAATAATTAAAATAATGATTATTGTAATAATTAATTATAATAATGATAATTATATTTACTAATTAATAAATATATTAATTAAATAATAAATATTTGTATTAATAATAATTATAATAATATAATTATAATAATTAATATTATAACAATAGTCATAATAATGATTATAACGATAATTATAATAATTATTTATAATAATAAATTATGTATAATTATTATTATTATAACAATAGTTATAATAATATTTTAATTCATGAGTTGGGTTGTATTTAGGTAAGTTTTTGTAACAACTTCAACTATGCTCGTCGATACCGTAATTAAGTTTTTTTTATCGTCCCAAGTCATCGAGCTGTAGATATCCGAGTCTACATCCACCGCGTCAAGTCTGATTTGCGATAGGAGGAATGTGCATATCAAATTTGGCTTCAACTTATGTCTTAACTAGTAATTTTCATCACGAGTTTGCGTTAGACTCAATTTTGAATCGCTCGTTTCTCTGATCGCAAATCAGACTCAACGCGGTGGAACTAGACTCGGATATCTACAACTCGATGACTTATGACGATAAAAAAACTTAATTACGGTCACGATGAGCTTAGCTAAAATTTGTAATGTAATTAACAATTCAATATATTATATATACTTTATTATTATTGTTAATATTATTATATTATCTTTATTATTGAAATAATATTAATTATTATTATCATTATTATTATTATTTTATTATTTTAAAATAATGCATATTATTATAATTTTATATTATTGTTATTATTATTACTATAATTACCATTATTATTTTATTATGTTGTATTATACTTGTAATTAATAATATTTTAGTATATTATATATAATTTATTATTAGTATTGCTAATATTATTATATTATCTTTTGTTATTAAAATAATATTAATAATTATTGTCAATTATTATTTTATTATTAAAAATAATGCAAATTATTATAAATTTTACATATTGTAATTATTATCATTATTATTTGATTCTGTTGTATTATATTTGTAATTAATAATATTTTAGTATATTATATAATTTATTATTATTAATAAAATTATTATATTTTCTTTATTATTAAAATAATTATTATTAAATGTTATTATTTCATTATTTTAAAATAAGGTAAATTATAATTTTTATATTATTGTAATTATTATCATTATTATTTGATTGTGTTGTATTATATTTGTAATTAACAATATTTCATTATATTATCTTTATTATTAAAATAATATTAATAAGTATTATTAATTTTTTATTATTTTATTATTTAAAAATAATGCAAATTATTATAATTTTATATTATTGTGATTATTATCATCTTTATTTGATAATGTTGTATTATATTTGTAATTAACATTATTTTAATATATTATATAAACTTTTTATTATTATTATTTTATTATCCTTATTATTAAAAAATACTAATAATTAATATTAATTATTATATTTTTTTCATAATTTTAAAATAATGCATATGATAAAAAAAATTATATTGTTGTTATTATTACTATAATAATTATTATTTCATTTTATTATATTGTATTATATTTGTAATTAGCAATATTTTAGTATATTATATACACCTTATTATTATTAATATTATTATATTATCTTTATTATTAATATAATATTAATAATTAATATTATTTTATTATGTTCTATTATATTTAATTAATAATATTTATTGTATTATATACTTAATTATTGTTATTATTATCGCTATTAATATTCTTATTCTATATTGTATCATTACCTTATTAGTTTGATATTATTATTATAATAATAATACCATTATAATTATTATATTTTTTATATTATCATTATTACTCTTATGTTTTTATTATTATATTGTTATTATTATCATAAATATTATTATTTTTAATTATTTTAGAAAATAATGCATTATATTATTAATTTATTGTATTATTTAGTTTATTATATTTTATCATCATCATTATTGTTGTTATAATTATCGACATTTCTACTATTTCAATTGACACTTAACAAACAACAATTTTGCTTTTTCGAATAGTCAAGAATATATTATTCTATCACTATTCCAAAATCACACTATTTCTTACAACTCTTCTACCACTCTTCTAGTGCTATTTCTTGATTTTACCGAAAAGGAGATGATATATATTGAGCAGTAATAATAAAATTTATCAACAATTTTAGAGGTAAATAAAATGTATGCATATTAGTATATTACCTCAGTAATCAGCATTTAATTTGTATATTTACATGTGCTTCTTTAATTATTACTTCGTGGATTCTAACAGTAAAACTAGTTGGACATGGTAACTAAAGAGATTTTTACCGGAAACTGGTTGAATAAAATCAAATTGAATTATATATATAGACAAGTTGCAAAGCGATTCAGGTATACCAGTTCCAGTTCCATCAAGGCCATGATAGTCCAAAAATAGCTACAGTTCCTCTCTTAAATTGCCTTTAATCCCTTCTCATCTTTTCTGTCTGACATGTTGTCTGCTGTACCTTTCTCTGTGCGTTTATAACATGATATATATGGTAAACCAGAAAAAAAAAAAAACATGATATATATGTAGTAATTTACAGACCGTTACTTTTTCTTCTTACTTCTTTTTGCTTTTCAAATTTATTTCATTGGATGCTCAGCTCTGCTGAGATGGATTGAAATAAATGGAGAATGTAGCGAGGGTCAATTGTTCATCTATGTTTCTAGGATGTACGTAATTTACTGGTAGGCCTGGCAATCGAACGGGAATTTTTGTTTTCACGTTTCTTTTCGCCACGCCGAAACGTTAAACAGAACGGATATGATTCTCGTTGGTTCGGCGAAACAATCAAGGAAATTGGATTTAGTTTCGCTAGATAAACGAAACGATTTGCGAAACCGACCCGTTCCGTTTCGTTAATTTTCGTTCTTTCATTTAGTATTCTACATGTATAGAATTACTTTGATTCTAGGGGAGTTAAGTGGAGAAATAGAGGGAATCAGAATAAAATCTCAATTCTCAAACCCTAGATCGCCGCTACATTCATGTTTTCCTTCTTTTTTCCACACGATCTAACGATCAACCTCCTTATCTATCTCTATCTCTCTCTCTTGCGCCGCTCTCGTGGCACTCTGGTCCAGGCACTCGCTAATCTGGCACTATCAGTCAAACCATGTGTGACGTGGAGCCTATTATGTCCCTTTCCTTTAGACCATCACCCTCTTTTTTCCTAAATCATAGCTTGCTTTTGATGATAAGGCTCTGACTTTGACGATCTGTCACATGATTCTCAGCAATCTAGTGTACTTGCAAATGTTAGTGCTTAACAGATAGAAAGAGGCTATCATTTCGTTTGCCAAATGCTAGTTGCTAGGTGTTGAGAGACTAATAACAAGATCGTCGACCAGGCCTCTTCTTGATCTCAGGCAATCATGAATGATACTTGGCGATATATTTCTCTGTTGAAGGAGAAGAAAAATGACAGAAAGAAAAAGGAAAAGAGAGAGAAAGAGATATAAAGAAACAAATACATAGAGAAAGAAAGGACAAAAAGAACGAGCAAGGAATTTTAAGATATTTGTTGCAATTTATTTTGTTTTTTCCCTTAAATTTTTTTAGATTTCTTTAATCATTTTTCTAATTTGCATGCAGATTTTTTCTTCTCGCAACTATGGTTGAGTCTGAGTCTGATGGTACTAGTTACGAGACTGAGTCCGATCTGTCTTCAGATGAGTTTTTTTTTTATTGTTAGTTAAATTAGTTGGTTGTTTGTTGCTGCTTACTATATAGATTTGCTTGTTGGCACAATTTTGGCTTGTTAGTTAAATTGCTTGATAGATTTGGTGGATCTTGTGCACCTCAGTTGATTGTTAAAGAACTTGCTTATTAGTGCTTTTTAGTTAAATTAGTTGCTATGTGATTGCTTGTGACTAGTGCTTGTTGGCACTTGATATTTAAGTTATTTTTTTGAACTGTATTGCATATGAGCAGTTCTGAATTTAGCAACTCCATTTGAAATTGGCAGGATGTAATTGATCATGATGTTCCCAATGACACTCAAGACCCTGATGAATAGGCAACAACACATGAAGTCCTAAACCCACCAAAACGAGGAAAAATAGAGATGTTATGACCTCTAAGGCGTGGCAACATTTAAAAAAAAAAAATCAAAGATGCTTGATGGTACCGTCCATGCTATTTGTAATTATTGTGGGCATAAAAATTTGCAAGACAACTCAAGGGGCACTGGCTCGCTGAGGCATCACATCAAGAGAGGTTGCAAGAAAATGCCTCGGTCAAAGAGACAAAACCATGATACCTTGCAAAGGCTATCACAGGCTAGCAATGTGCATAAGGTGAGTATTTAATTTAAATTTTTCTCAATTTTATTAAGTTTCAACGTTCCATTACTAATCAAATATTTGTTTTCCCAATTGTTATCAGGTGAGTCAAGTCTTGTTGCTTGGCAATTTGACCAAAGCATATGTAAGAAAAGTTTGGTAAGAATGTAATAGCACATGAATATTATTTTAACTATGCAAACCACTATTTCTTGAATTTGTTTTTGAATGACATGCAATCTTGCTTTAAAAGGTCATCAAAAAGCACAATTAGATCATAATGTATTAATATTTATGAAGAGGAAAAGTGTCAGCTATATGGCATAGTTGGTAAACTAGATTGCAAGTTTAGTTTTACCGGTGACTTATGAATTAGCAAGGCTAGAGACAAGGAATTCATACTCCTTACATGTCTTTATATTGATGACAATTGGTTGTTGAGAAAAATGACCATTAGCTTCACACATTTTCCATCTCCACACATTGGTAAACATATTTCATAGGCCATATATGACAAGTTGGTAATTTAGAATTTAGACAAAAGAGTTTTTTTGTTTTGTTTTTGAAAATGCTTCTACTAATGATGCTGCTATAAACGACTTGTTGAGTATGAATCAACTCTAGAAGGAGCTAGCAGCTGATAGCTCCATCTTTAATCAAAGATGTGAGTGTCACATTCTCAATCTGATTGTGAGATGAATTGGGTGTCTTATGAAATACACAATATTAGAGAGATAACAAAATATATTAGATATTCACAATCTAGAATTGAGAAATTCAAACTAGCAGCATCTCGGGTCAATTCCTTTGTAGTTGAATTTTTATTCATTTACATAAATTGCTTGATACTGGCTTCAATTATTGATGCTTTTAACTCAGGTTAATGCCTCAAAAGAAGCCAGCTGCCAATATTTTTCTGGATAACAATCAATCTCTAAAAACCATGAGCATATTCCCAAACTGGTATCTTTGTTTGTGCTATCATCTCAAAAGGGCGTAGCGCTTATTGATTCTCAAGAATTCGCTGACTGAGTTGGATGTTTTGTCGGAGTTCAAAGCTTGGGATGTGCAGATGAGTTGGAATTTCACTTACTTAATGCTAGAGATAGAAATTTAGTTACGTGAGACTATTAATCAATATGCTTCATGATGTATCAAATAATTTCTTTATATTTGTCGGTTTGCAAAACAAACTTGAATTTTACTTTGCTTTGTGTTTGAGTTTGCAGGGACTTTATTGCAAAAACTGGAGATGCAAAATAGGAGCGAGCAATATATTCGAGAACATGCATCAAGATCTTTTTAGTAAAATTCTTTGCATGTTTAATTAATTTAGAAATTTTAAGTTGGAGAAAATTTTGCAAAAAACCAACCAGATATCTCAGAGTCAGGGAAAATTGTTGTGTAACAATTGATAACCGTCACAACTGTTTGTCTAGAAATAAAATACCTTAGAACCAATCAGCTGAACCACCAAGTCAGAGCCAACCGTTGGAAAACACTTGACAAGCATTGTAACGAATTCTCCTCCAACTGAAAAGCAGTCGATTCCCCAACCAAGTCAGAGACAACCATTGCACAACAATTTCCTACCGTCACAACAATTATCTTGAAAAATTAAAAAGTAAACCTGCTAAAACCTTCGAACCTTACTGCCAACCTTTGTAACGGTTGTTCAACTGTCACAACAGTTCGAAGCGCCAAAAAAAATTTAAACCTATATTTGATGAGCCTATATAAGGGGCTACCTTCTTTCCCTTCGTCTCTCTCTTGCCTCTTCCCATAACTGATAATTTGCAACAGCCACCAAAGCCTTTGTTAATAAAGAACCTTCAAAAGCTTTGTGCTAAATTTCTCAAGCTTCTATCTCGAAATTAATCTTCTCTTGAGCAAAACATAGGAGATTGCGACTATACTACTGTGTGTTACGTTTGTGTAATTTCTACGGGTCTAGTCTCTATCCGGTGTGTGTAAAGAGCTAGATTTCGGTCGTTGTATTGAACTCATTGGTTTATAGGAGCTAATCGATCTTGTTACTGCAAAGCAGAGGATTGAGAATCCTGAGATGTAGGCTAAGCCGAAGGCGTAGTCTAACTCCATCAACATATCACGCAGCTCTTTTGTTTGATCTTTCTAAACTCTCATCTCTTATTATATTTGTTTATATTTAATATTTTTAGTAGAATTGAATTGCTAGATTTATTTAAATTGCTTGATCATTTGAATTGAGTAATTTGTACTTTAGTCCCTCTATTGGTTAGAAATTACATTTAGAAATTAAAATTATACCCTTACATGTATCAAAGTGGTATCAGAGCACGATTGAGCTTAATAATTAAGAAACACTTAGGTATCAGCAAAGATCGTATCAAATGACAACCAATAGACATATTGCATCACCACCAGCTCTAGGTCAAAGTTGTAAACAATTGGTTATTGGAAGAAATGCATGACCAACGATCTATCTATACCTGACCTTTGGGATGTAGTGCCCGATAATTGATACGTGAACCAACAAAATGATCATTCCTTCTCAATTAAGAAAAAAATGACCAAGCAGTAAATACAATTCTTGCATCGACACATGAATAAATTGCACAAATTTTTGGAGAAGCCACAAATTCTCATGATATGTGGAAAATATTAACTCATTAACACTTTGCTTAAACGGTCTAGGGGAGTGGGATTACAATCAATGTTTGAAAACTTTAGAATTGAGGAAAATGAGTTGATTGAAGATATTTTTGCGATACTTACTCTTCTAACTAACAATTTTATTGAAACATGTGATCCCTTAGAGCCTAATAAGATTGTCACAAAGCTATTGAGGATTATGATGCAGAGGTCGACATGGAAAGTTTACGTGAGTTCACTAGAGGCCTTGCATAATGCGAGGGAAGCCCTATTTACACCGGAGAAAATTTACTCGTTCTCAAAACCTATGAGGAAATCCTTCGACAACTAGGAGGTCAAGACGTTTGTCACAAAATCGTGGCTTGTCTAGCTCAAAATTCCAAACAATATAATATCTCCCCATCTAACTTTCGCTCCTTACTTATAGACATCTTCCAAAACTTTGAGGTAGATCACAACAAAGAAGTAACTGTCCTTGCTAAGATGCATCACGGATCCTTCACTTATGAAAAGAAACTCAACACAAGGTAGGAAGAAGAAGGAAAAAAGGATCACATGCATGAAGTGTGAAAATGAATGTCACACAATTCACACATGTTATAAGATCTATTCTCAACTGAAAAATCGAGATGGAGGTGATAAACAAGACCAAAGGGAATGTTTTACGAAAGATAGGTTTAGAACCAAAAGAAACTCAAAGGCTATACAAGCTGACGCATGGGTCGATGATGAGTGTGAGGGAGATGAATGTGTGTTAGAGTGCAAAGATGAATCCCACTTTGTATGCTCTAATGGCTCTAGTGAATGAGAACAAGGACGTGAGTGATGGAGGTCCACAAACCAAAGTCGTCTTCGAATCCATTATCAACAAGAATAAAGTGATTGATCCGATCGTGATTGAGCTACTATGAAAGTTCGGTCTAGAAAAAAACCAAGACGAGGAACTCTCCAAGAAGGCCAAGGAAGGTGAAAACATGTTGAAACCATGGAAATTGATGAAGCTAGTACATCCTCCAAACTTGAAGAAACGAAGGAAGCTAGTTCTTCAAACTCCAACAAGGAGGCTAAGGTATATCTAAACTCCACACCAAATGAGATCAAATATTGTTTAGGGTATGAGTTGAAAGATGATTTGGATGATGATAAGAGTCCATGTCTTGATACAAAAAATTTATCTAATAAGAATGCCCTAAAACTTGAAATTGTTAGATTTAATAACTTCTTATTGAAACAAACCAAGCTTCAATGAGAAGAGATGATCTTATTGGGAGGTTAAACAACAGAATTCTTGAGCTTGAATCTAAGATAAAAGAATTTGAGGTAAATGTAAAAGAAAATGACACACAAGTAAAAGAAATAAATAATCTAAAAATTGACAACAAAAGTTAGAAATAGAGAATGAGATTTTAAAATCCACTAGTGACATTGAAGAGTGACACTAGGATGAATTTGAGTAAATTATATGAGGGACAAGAACCTCACGACAAATTGGTTCTTGGGTATAAAAAGAGTTCATCCTCTTGTTTAACCAACAATCCCAAAAATCCTGAAGTAAATGAAAAGCAAACTCAAAACTATAAGGGCATCAATTCAAACCACTAACATGTTAGAAATGCATCAAATCATGACTTTATATATAGGTTTGGTAATGGTAATCATGCCAAAAACAAACCAACTTCTCCACCATAATCCAATAATGTATACTTTAAGGAACCAAACAGTTGGAGATACGAGGCAAATGGTAAAAGTCGTGTCCTAATCGGCTCTCAAAACAATGAGAAATCAAGAGTTGCTTTCCATCATTCCAATAACATTAAGATGCATAATTTGAACTTCAATCACTCATATCAACCTAAGAATCAAGCTCAAGGGTTAAATAATGATTATAAGATCCATTTTCTTAAAGCAAATGTCAACCCCAACTAGTGCCTTTTGCAAACTATTATTGTGGTCATGGCCACATTTCGTTTGAATGCACGATTAGGAAAGAAAAGAACTTGAAAAATATTGTTTAGGTTCCTAAGTCTAAAGTATAACGATCTAGATTGAAAAATCCCCCATGAATTCCAAATTTCAAAACATTACGGGGAGATTGATACAAGGTATACGTTAGTGCCCGTTAATTACTAATATATAATCTTGTAGGTTTGCTTGATATCCTCTCATGAAGAAAATTCTTGAATCATTGATAGTGGATCTCATCATATGACCGCTTATAGTTCCAATTTTATCTCCTTAAAATCTCATGGTGGTGATTCTGTCACCTTTGATAGCAACCTAAGAAAAAGTAAGATTATAGGTATAGGTTCGGTTGGTAATCAAAACCTAACAATTTGAAACGTTTATTTAGTTGATGGGATACATTAACTTGCTAAGTATAAGCCAATTGTGTGATGCTGATTATCATGTCAATTTTGATTCCAAAGCTCGCTACTTGATTAATTGCAAGACTAATGAAATAATTTATAAAGGAAAAAGACAACACAATGTGTATTATTTATACCTAAATTATTTTGACCAAGGAGAATTATGCTTGAGTGCTTTAACTAACCAATGTTGACTTTAGCATAGAAAATTGGCTCATTTAAGTGTCGATACATTCAAGATGTGATAAAGCTCGACTTGATGAGAGGATTGCTCCTCAACAAGATTGAGTTGAATAATATTTGTGATGCGTGCGTTAAAGGTAAACACACTAGATCGAGTTTTAAATCTAAAAACATGGTATCTACCAATCAACCACTACAATTGCTCCATATTGATTTATTTGGACCAATCAATATGTTAAGCTTTGGTAAAAGAAGTATGTATGTGTCATTGTGGATGACTATATAGTCTTTTTAGGTCACAAGGATGAAACATTTGACCGACTCGTTGAATTTTGCAACCGAGTTGAAAATGAAATGGGTTGAAGAATTAATAAAATTAGAAGTGACCATGGAGAGAATTTGAAAATGCAAAATTTGATGATTTATATTCTACAATATGATATATAGATGAATTTTCAGCTCTTAGAATACCTCAACAAAATGGGGTAGTAGAAATGAAAAATCGAACTTTGCACAAACTAGCTCGTACCATATTAAATGATTCATCTCTTCCAAAATCATTATGGACCGAGGCGGTTATCACAACTTGTTATGTAATTAACCAAGTCGATCTTAGACCAATTCTCATGAAAACCCCATACGAGCTATGGATGGGCCATAATCCTAGTTTATCCTATTTTAGAGCATTCGGCTCAAAGTGTTTCGTTCTTGACCAATCACAAACATGAGTAAGTTTGATCCAAAATCAATTGAAGGTATTTTTTGGGCATTCAATGACAAGTAAAGCATATAGAATCTATATTCCAACTCATAATACAATTATGGAGTCGCTTAATGTTAAGTTCAACGAAAATGCTAATGCATGATTTTTGTAGGTAATAATGCATCAAATAAAGCAGACTCAAGCGAAGGACAAATGGAGCATAGAAATCGAGCAACAAAGTCAATCAAATAAAACCCTCACCAAAAAGAGAATGTAGTTCCAAATGATGAAGAAAATGTTGACAACAATGTACTTAATAACAACATCCTTCACGAAACTCATGCACCCTCATCTCAAGCCGGTTATCGACCTCCTCAAGACCTAAGAGAAGTATTTGCTCAACCTCTTTCAAATGTAATTGGTGATCCACTTGAGGGGGTTAGGACTAGGTCAAGTACAAATATTATGATTGCTAATTGCACATTTGTGTCTCAAATTGAACCAACAAAATTTAAAGAATCTAACTTAGATCACGATTGATTGTTGCCATGCAAGAAGAAATCAACCAATTTGAAATGAACAATGTGTGAGAACTTGTGCCTAGACCAAAGAACATGAGCCTAGACCAAATAATAGGAGTATTATTGGTACAAAATGAGTTTTTCGCAATAAAAAAGATCAAGAAGGCAACGTCGAGAGGAACAAAGCTAGATTTGTTGCTCATGGTTTTAGAAAAAAAAAAGAGATTAGATTATGAAGAAACCTTTGCTCATGTTGCTCGTCTTGAATCCATTGGATTGCTCTTAGCTTATACCTCTTATAAATGTTTTGTCCTATGCTAAATGGATGTTAAGAGTGCTTACTTGAATGAATCCATAGAAGAGAAAGTTCATGTCCAACAACCAATTGGCTTTGTTAATCAAACATTTCCAAATCATGTATATAGACTCGATAAAGCACTATATGGGTTAAAACAAGCTCCTAGGACATGGTACAAGAGACTTATTTCATTTCTAATTGCAAATGAGTTTATTCGAGGCCAAACCGATACCACCCTTTTCACTAAGAAAAAAGATAATCATTTATTGTTGGTCCAAGTTTACGTTGATGATATTATTTCTGGTTCAACTAATGCGGCACTTGCCAAAGATTTTGCTTCTTTGATGAGTAGTGAGTTCGAAATTAGCATGATGGGTGAGCTTACCTTCTTTTTGAGACTTCAAATCAAGCAAACATTGAAATAAACTTTCATTAGCCAAACAAAGTACACGAAGGGTTAGTGAAGAAGTTTGGTGTTGAAGATAGCAAGCCAAGCAAGACCCCGATGGCTATAAACGTTAATCTTGACTTGGATGAGAGCGACCAAGCAGTAGATATCTCACAATACCAAGTTATGATAGACAATTTACTTTATTTAACAGCAAGTAGATCGAATATAATATATGTTGTATGTCTATGTGCTCGATTCTAAGAAAACCCAAAGGAATCTCATGGTACAACTGTTAAAATATTTTTAAAATATATCAAAGGAACCTTGAACATAGGGTTTTGGTATGATAGACAATCAGAACTTGATTTGATTGGATACACCGATGCGATTTTGCCGAAAACCGTATGGATAGAAAAATACAAGCGGAACATGCCAATTTTTAGGTGGGTTGCTTGTATCATGGTCAAACCGCAAACAAACCTCCATGGCTCTCTCAAATGTGGAGATTGAATATGTTGCAGTCGATAGTTGTGGCACTCAATTGTTATGAATGATTCAAACCTTAACCGACTATAATTTACGCTTTCGCAAAGTGCCTATATTATGTGACAACACCAATGCCATTTTAGTTTCCAAAAATCTGGTATTTCACTCAAGAACCATGCATATAGAGATAAGACATCATTTTATCCGAGATCATATCGAAAAAGGTGATATTAAACAAGCTTACGTTTAAACAAAAAATCAAATTGTCGATATATTCACCAAACCCTTAAACACGCAACAACATTATAAGCTTAGATTCGAATTAGGATGTTGGAACATAATTAAACACTTAAGCCCCAAATTTCTGTCTCAAAACGTAAACTAGAAGCATAACAATCATTTTCCTTTGAACTCGAAACTTATCATTTTTTTAATCTCCTACGAAACTACGAACAATACCAAAAATAGTGACAATCGTTGCACAATGATTAAGTGTTTAATTATTATCTTGCACATGACCATAGCAATAATTATCTCCCACATGACTACATCCTTTGGCGATACTCAATGTCTTCTTCCTTATGGCATTTTGATCGACAAAATTCTCAAAGCCAACAATGTGATCCCCCCCCCCCCCAAAAAAAAACCTTCCTACTATGCAACCTATCAATATATGGGATACTTTGGATATCATTAGTTGGGTAATTGTTGGTAAAGATGGTATCACCCACGAGCGTATCTACTCCACCAACAATATTCCGGTCGACAAGTTGATCAGACAACCGAATGCACCACCCAACCAATACACGAACCAGGTGCACCAGGCATGCCACCTCCTCAATCCCAAGAGGTGTCTTCTTCTCAAGCTCAACCCCATTTCTCCAATGACTTCCAACAAGTTGTACTCAATGCCCTTGTCAACCTTAATACTAAATGTGATCGCATTGAGGCAACTCAACAACGGATGGAGTCGAATCAACATGCCTTCTTGGCTTAGGCTAAAAGACAATTTAATTCTCTCTACGATGATCATCTTGCTCTCAAAGCGCGTTACATTGCATGCTTTAGTCCGGAGGATGACTCCACATCTCACGATACGACCACATCTCGGAGACACCAATGATGATGGTGATAGTACCTACGGTGGAAATCGCGACACCGACGTGGACGACTTTTTGTGAGAGTTTGAGTGTTCTTTATGCGCTTTCTAGTCGCTATTTTGTATAATTGCCATGCTAGCCTGTTATAGTTGTTATTAGAAGTGCTTGTTAAATTTGAACAATTTTTAATTTGTTGAAACTTTTTTGTAATTCGTATTAATATTATGGTGCTCATATGCCTACTTGTTATATCTTTCTTTGTATGTGTGTTTCTTGTTATTATTATTGTTTCATCTATTTACATTATTGATAAGTATTGCATTTTATTTGACATCGACAATGAATTAATGGGTAATATTACTTTGGCTAATTTGCTTATCTTCAAATTGCTCAAAATACTAAACTTGCACACATTTAGGAAGAGCTTGTCTTAGGTTTATCGAATGTGCCCTTTTGATCAATTCACAAAAAGAGGAGAAAAAATGTGCGATATTTCACAAACAATTTTTTTAAGCACGTATGCTTGTAGTTTTGCAAATCGACAAAATGAAAAGATTGTTGTATCAAATAATTTCATTATTTTTATCGATTTGCAAAACAAACTTGAATTTTAATTTGTTTTGTGTTTGTCAATTTTGTAGGGACCTTATTGCAATAATTGAAGATGCAAAATAGGAGCGAGCAATATATTCAAGAACATGCATCAAGATATTTTTTAGTAAAATTCTTTGTATGTTTATTTAATTTAGAAATCTAAGCTTGAGAAAATTGTGCACAGAACCAACCAAATATCTTAAGAGTCAGAGCAAATCATTGTGTAACGATTGATAACCGTCACAATGATTTGTCCAGAAATAAAGTAACTTAGAATCAATCAGCTGAACCTCCAAGAGAGAGAAACTTGTTGGACAACAGTTGGCAAGAGTTGTAACTATTGTCTCCTCCAACTGAAAACAGTCAATTCCCCAACCAAGTCAGAGACAAAGGTTCGACAATGGTTGCCAACTATCACAATAGTTTTCTTGAAAAATTCAAAACTAAACATGTTAAAACCTTGAATCTTACTACCATTCATTGTAACAGTTATTCAACCGTCACAATGGTTCAAATCGCCAGAAAATTTAAACCTAGATATGTTGAGCCTATAAGGGGCTACATTCTTCTCCTTCATCTCTCTCTTGGCTATTTCCATATATGATAATTTGCAGCAACCACCACAGCCTTTGTTAAGCAAAAACCTTCAAAAACTTTGTGCTAAATTTCTCAAGCATCTATCTCTAAATTAATCCTCTCTTGTGCAAAACTTAGGAGATTGTTACTATATTATTGTGTGTTACGTTTGTGTAATTTCTACGGGTCTAGTTTCTATTCGGTGTGTGTAAAAAGTTAGATCTCAGTCCTTGTATTGAACTCATTAGTTTATTGGAGCAGACCGATCTTATTACTGCAAAGAGGGGGATCGGGGACCCATAGACGTAGGCTAAGCCGAAGGCGTAGTCGAACTGTAAGATTCTCAATTCTGAAATTGAGAGCTGAACTTGATTTGGGGGCAAATATCTCAGAAAATCGGAATAGTTGAAACAAATTATCAACTAGTAAAGGGAAAATAGAAGAACTAATAGGGGAATTTTCACAAAATTGATTATTATTCAACATAACTTCTCAATACAATCTTGTCGTCTTATATAGACGAAACTGTTACAACAAACAACTGAAATTAATCAATTAATATTCTATTCATTTTTCTATGCTAATTCTATGGAATCCTCTCCTAATCTCGTAACTGATCAGTTAATATCTTCTTTATCCTTAGCACAAATCTTGATGCTCTTCTATTTAAATTGCTACCCGCTCTTTGGGTCTCAATTACATAATTTCATTTCCTTTTTAAAAGATATGCCCATTTTCCTGCATGTTGCCCATCTTCTCTTCTTCTCTAATTGAATGCCCAAGGGTCATACCCAATTCTGAGGGTTGTGACACGAACTATATTAACATATCGCATGACTCTTTTACTTCATATTTTTAAACTCTCATCTCTTATTATTTTTGTTATATTTAATTATTTTTTTAGAATTGTATCGCTAAATATATTTGAATTATTTGATCACTTGAATTGAGTAATTTGCACTTTAGTCCATCTATTAGTTAGAAATTGCATTTAAGAATTAAAATTATACTCCTAGGAGTATCACTTCCATTGATAAAAAAATACTCTATATGCCCTACTGAACAAGATTGGGTTCATGTTGATGCCTTAGTTGCTCATTTGACAGTCTTTTATGTTTCCACATATAAACTAAGTGGCTATAAATATCCAACACTAAATCTATTCTTTCTCAAGTTTTCTGAGGGGGCGCAAGCCCAGCCTAAATCACTTTTGGATTTGAGAATGTCCAGTAGAAGTAAGGCCTTATAGGCCGACAGAAAAGAAACTGGATAAAAGAACTGCTAGTTATTATTTTTGTTGGATATCCTGAGAGATCTAGAGGGTATAAATTCTATAATCCAACAGAACATACAGTATTCGAGTCGGGAGATGTGAAATGTTTCGAGGATAATGAGTTTGTGGGGGAGGGATATGACCATGAATGACATTTTCGAGGAAGAGAGGAATAATGACACTTTGGACCTTCGTTTGTACTTTGTCACCATTCTGATACCAATAAATCTTGAAAATGCATCTCATGTCAATAGGCAAACTACACTCCCTACTCAAATTCTGCAAGATAACATGAATACAAATGGACCCGAATCTATCCCAAATAACGACTTGTCATGGACGACGTCAATGGCCTTGAGCCTCTGGGAGATCTAGAAGTTGGTGATGATGTTCATGAAACTTCTCCTCAAGAAATTATAGAGCCAATTCAACTAAGAAGATCCACTAGAGAGACCAGATACACTGGAAAATTTGCTTATCTTTAAGAACATGAATTTGACATAAGCATGTTTGAAAATGACCCAAGAGATATCAAACAAGCTATGAAAAGTTCTAACTCTCAAAAGTGGATCGATACCATGAATGAAGAGATGAAATCAATGAATGATAAGGATGTGTGGGATATGGTTCCATTGCCTAAGGATAAGAAAACCATTGGTTGTAAGTGGATTTTCAAAACCAAACATGATTCTAAAGGCAATGTTGAAAAATATAAAGCACGTCTTGTCGCTAAGGGTTTCACACAAAAAGGCATTGATTATAATGAAACATTCTCTCCAGTTTCATCGAAGGATTCATTAAGAATCATATTGGCACTGATAGCGCATTATAACTTGGAGCTCCATCAAATGGATGTAAAGACAGCTTTTCTCAATGGTGACATTGAGAAAACTATCTACATGAGGCAACCGAAAAACTTTATGGTCGGTGATCCAAAGTCTATGATATGCTGACTTAAGAAATTCATTTATGGACTCAAACAAGCATCTCGATAATGGTATTTGAAGTTTCAAAATATAGTTAGCTCATACGACTTCGGGTCTAACTTAGTTGACAAATGCATATACCTTAAGTTCTGTGGGAGCAAGTTCACATTTATGATCTTATACGTTGATGACATACTACTCGCAAGTAACGGTAAGGATATGTTGCATCAAACCAAGATCTTTCGATTTAGAAACTTTGAGATGAAAGATCTTGCTAATACTTCATTTGTTCTAGGGATAGAAATACTAAGAGACAGAATCGATGGAATTCTGAGACTATCCCAAAGAAATGATATCGATAAAATGCTGAGTAGGTGTGGCAAGAAAGACTATAAACCAGGTGATACACCCAAAGCTAAATGAGACAAGTTCAGTCTCGAACAACGTCCCAAAACTAATTCTGATAAAATTGCCATGAAAGACATCCCATATGCGTCTGTTGTAGGCAGTCTCATGTATGCTCAGGTGTGCACGAGACCGGACATAGCCTTCATTACAGGAATGCTAGGGAGATACTTAAGAAATCCTAGAATGGAGCACAAAAAATCAACAAAGAGGGTGCTGAGGTACCCGAAGAAAACAAGAGACTATATGCTCACATATCGAAGATCGAAAAAGCTCGAGGTCATTGGATATACCGATTTCGATTCTGGAGGCTGCGTAGATAACATGAAGTCGACATTAGAATACATCTACATGATGGAAGGTGGCGCTATATCGTGGAAGAGTGCTACACCTTCTACAATGGCGACCGAGTTTATTGCATGTTACGAAGCCTCAAACCATGGCGTGTAGCTCAATAATTTTGTCACTAGGTTGTGGGTGGTCTCTACTATCAAGAGGCCACTTACATTGATGTGTTACAACAATTCAGCCGTACTCTATGTGACAAACAACAGAAGCTCGACCAAGTCTAAGTACATAGATGTCAAGTTTCTGACAGTAAAAGAGAGAGTGTGGAAGAATGAGTTGAAGGTAGAATATATTAGTACAGACTCTATGATTCCAGATCCCCTTACAAAACACTACCACTCAAGAAGTTTCATGAGCATGTCACTCATATGGCATAATACCTATGATAGAATAGTTTAGGGAAAATGTGGGAGTCTGATTTTGTTTTTGAAGTTCCATGCTATGTAATTTGTAACAAGTTATAATATATGCAAATTATATTTTGAATCTCATTGTGTTATCTCTTTAAAGTTTTTTGACCTCACTAAAGTAAATATATAAAGGTGACTCGTTCGGAAATGGCACGTAAAATCACACTCTTGTGTAATTTCTGAACTATATGACCAATGTCTAATTCATGTCATCCAGAAGTATTTGGTAATGTAATTTATATCGAAAAGGCCGCGCAAAAAATGTGGTGATTATCGTTTAAGCCCCTTGCTGGTATAACTAATGGACTAAATTGTTTAAGAGATACGAAAAGAAAGAAAGGAAAGTTTAAAGTGATCTTCCAGATCCATACATATGTAATCAAATGGATCGCACCTATCCATGTGGGAGATTGTTGGAATTGAGACGTCAATTTCAATAAATAAAGTTTGGACTACGTGTTATATGATTACTACATGTCATGTACTGTTACATAATATTACAAGGAGTAACATGTAGAAATGTCGTAAATGTGATTAATTCAATATTCAATACATTATACATATTTCACTAAGATTTTGGACACGAATGCATATAGAATTAAAGTAAATTAATTATAATTATTAATGGACTGATTATGATTAATTAAACTATATATTGATGTTAGTGTAACGTCAGAAATATTGTTTGGACTAAACCCAAATCAAATTGGATCAAAGCCCAAGAAAAACAACACAAATGTAAGTCTATTGTGGCCGTAATAAGATCCTTTGTGATCGCAATGTAGTAGGAGAGTTTGACAACAAATCTACTAAATTTTAGCAGATTCATTGCGGCCGCAAGATACTTGGTAGAAAACTGCCAAGTCTGGAATGCCAAGTCAATTATGGTCGCAATGAGATTCATTGCGACCGCAAGAGATCTGCTTCAAGGTAAGTTTTGACTGCCTAGATTTATCGTTATCTTTCTGATTGGATATTCTAGCTTTCATACCAAATTTGTGAAAATGTTTACAGAAGTAAATATTAGAATTTGGAAAAGAATTGGAGAGAATATAATTTCAAATATTTGTGAATATTTGATAATTAATTTTGCATTTTTTCAATATACACTAACGCTCCTATAAATAGAGTCAGGTCTCCAAGCGTTACGGGCAGTTGAAACATTGATGTTTTAGGGCGCATGTGTTGTGCACAGCTACTGACATACTTCTCCATAAAGTGGTCATACTCCGTGAAGCGTTCGTACACTCGGAGAAAGGATAACGCTTAGTAATCGCTTGGAAGGTCTCATTGGCAAATGATCATTGGAGACTCCTTCGCGATTGCAATGAAATCTCCGATCATTTAAGATGCCAAGAAAGGAGATAACGTTGGAGATGGACAGTAAGTTCATGCTTCCGCACTATTTTTATATCAAACACGTAGCATAGAGAATTTTTGAATTGCAATTGATTGTCGTAGTTTAGGGAAATGGTATTTGGATCATACCCTAAATTGAATTGCACCAAACCAAGTCCAATAGTTTCAAGCCTGCTTTTGTACTGTTTCAAGTATGTTTTGCACATAATGCATGAGGTGCGGACTAAATAAAATAAGTGTTCAGACTAAACGAAACATGTTTTCAAACTAAATAAAACATGTGTTCATACTAGCTGTTTCAAGTTTGTTTTGCAGAGAACACATGGGGTCAAACTAAATAAAATAGGTGTTCAGACTAAAAATATAGCAGGTGTTCATACTAGCTGTTTCAAATATGTTTTTTCACTGTTTGAAGCATTGTTTTGAGAAAATTTGAGCAAAAAAGGTCCAAAAAAATAAAAATGGTTTGGAGGTTTTAGAAGCGTTTTTGGAGTCAAAACAACGTTGATACGAGCTTATAGCTCGGTAAAGTATGTGTGTTGTGTCTTGTTGTTTTCGAAAGTGCTCATATGTGCAAATCAGAGTTAAGAGTCAAAAGTTACGTATGTTTTAAGATGAAACATTATTTTGTGCTTGTTTATTTTGTCAACAATAACATTTAAAATGATTAAAATGTGTTCATGCTAACTAAGGATGTGGTCATACTAACTCCTCTAGCGGTCATACTAAAATCTCAGGTGGTCATACTAACTAATAATGTGATTATACTAACTAAGGATGTATATGGTCATACTAGCTCTTTTGGTGATCATACTAAATCAAATAGGTGGTCATACTAACCTCCTAGGTGGTCATACTAACTTCTCAAGTACTCATACTAAGGATGTGGTCATACTAGTTTCTTTGATGGCTATAATAATTTTTCAAGTGGTCATACTAACTAAGGATCACTACAAAAAAATTGGGGTTTATCATCGGATTTTTAAATGATTTATCACCAAATTTTGGATCGAGGTTGAAGAGGGGCGGTGCTAAATAAAATTAAGGTCCGGTGATGAAGGTGAAGGAGTTCTCACTGGTTTTTAATGGAAATCTGGTGATAATAGCCACATTTATCACCGCCCTTTAATTCAAATTCGGTGATAAATATTATTTATTATTATGCTGTTAATACCAAATTATTTTAGTTGTCCGTTGATAAATCATTATTTCTATATTACAGAAAAATAAATAGATCCCTATAGAATGTACGAAAATAAATTATTTCTATATTAAATCTTTATTTATATATTACAAAATTATTTACAAAGTTACACCAAACAAAATAAATTCACATTTATATAAAATGTACACAGTTACAGCAAACAAAATAAATTCGCATTTATACAAAATTATTTACACATAGTTACACAAATAGTAACTTATTTCAACAAATGCAGCGAGATCGACTTCAAATTTACGAGATCTACTTGAAACCTAAAAAAATAAACAAAATAACTTATTTCAACCCATAATTTCAACAGTAGCGAAATATAAATAAATCTAGCTCTCATATATATGCAGCTATGTTCATACTGTCGAAAAACCATCAAGTGAACTGAACAGTTTTTCACTCATCTAGTCTCGATGGAATTTCAACAGTAAGAACGTAGATGCATTGAGGAAGAAGCATCGTATAAATAAATCTAGCACTCATATAAACAAATCTAGCACTCATATATATATATATATATATAGGCTAGGGTGCTCCATGAAGCAACAAACCTCTAATGCTCCACACCTTATCTCCAATTTATAAATTTCAACGACCGATCCGAACCATTGAACATGATCTACATATTGAAATCTACTTGGAGATTGAATTTTACATTTTTTTTTTATTTTTTGCTATTTTTAGAGAGGTAGGAAAATTACAACTTTTGTTGGTCCAGAAACCGTTTGATTAACAACTTTTCTACCTCTTTAAAAAAATAGCAAAACATTTCAAAAAAAAATGTAAAATTCAATCTCCAAGTAGATTTCAATATGTAGATCATGTTCAACTGTTCGGATTGGTCATTAGAATTTTAAATTGGATATAACGGATATGGAGCACCCTAGCCTTTCTCTCTCTCTCTCTCTCTCTCTATATATATATATAGAGAGTTATGCTAAAATACTTTATAAAGCACCAATAGCCATATACTTTAGGCTCGTATCTCGAGATACAAAGTGCAAACGACCGATCAAGACCGTTGAAAATATTCTTCATACTAACATTAATTTGGAGACCAAATTTTATATTTTTTGAAATTTTTTTACTATTTTATCGGATGGGTGTAAAGTTGGTTAAATTGGAGGTCTGTAAATCATTAGATTAATGAATTTTCCACCTAACCGATAAAATAGTAAAACAAATAAAAAAAATATAAAATTTGGTCTCCAAATAGATGTTAATATGGAGAATATTTTCAACGGTCTTGATTGACCGTTTGCACTTTGTATCTCGAGATACGAGCCTAAAGTATAGGAACGTTGGTACTTTATAAAGTATTTTAGCACAACTCTATATATATATATATATATATGTATATATATATGTAGCTATGTTCATGTCGTCGAAGAACCATCGAGAACTGAACAATTTTTCACTCATCTAGCCTAGATGAAACTTCAACAATAAGAACGTAGCTGCATATAAAAAATTTAACAAACCAACGAAATATAAACAAATCTAGCTCTCATATATATGCAGCTATGTTCATGTTGTCGAAGAACCATCGAGTGAACTGAATAGTTTTTCACTCATCTAACCTCGATGGAACTTCAACAACAAGAACATAGCTACATTGAGGAAGAAGCTTTTCGTTTAGATCTGAGCCACATGAGCGTTATTTATACAAGAACTACCGATCTGAGGCCTGGAAAGCTTCATTGCAGCCTTGGAAAGGAGCAAAAAAATTTAATTAAAGGGCGGAAAATGAAGAACCAAAAGTCTCGAAAATATAAGAAAATTAAATACGTATAGCAGATCTGAAGAGAAGTCTCGAAAATGAGCAAAAAATAAAGGCATCATTCATTGCAGCCTTGAAAATGAGGAAAAAATAAAGGAAAAAATCGGGTGTATTAATGGAGGTGGAGAGAAAACGTTGCTGGAGGAGAAGTTTGTCGACTGTTGGTTTGGGGAGGAAGAAAGAAGGGTATTTTATATATAGGATTTCTATCTTTTATCATCAGTTATTTCGTAAAATCCGGTGAGAAAGCCTTTATACCGGAGCCTTATTAAAATCTGATGATAATTTCCCTTCTTATCACTGATTTTTGTTTAGCATCCGATGATAAGTTATAAAAAGTGTCTTTTCAGATAAGTTCCATACTTAGTTGCGAATTTTTATTTAAGATCCAATGTTAAGTTTTAAACTAAATATCAGAAATGCTACTGGATTGTATTATTATCGAATATTTTTAAACTCATGTGATAAGTTGGCGGCACTAAAACCTATTTTTGTAGTAGTGGATGTGTCATACTAGCTCCTCTGGTGGTCATACTAGCTGCTATGGTGATCATATTAAAAAAAGATGATCATACTAACTACTTAAGTGTTCATCTAATTAAAGATGTGATCATACAAGCTCCTGTAGTGATTATACTAAATAAAATAGATGGTCATACTAACATCTTAGGTGGTCATACTAACATCCAAGATGTTCATACTAACTTTTTAAGTATTCATAGTAACATCCAGAATGTTAATACTAACTTCTCGGGTGTTCATACTAACTACTCAACTGTTCATACTAACTATTCAATGTACATACTAACTGCAATGTTTTCATGATAATATTAGAGGTGTTCATACTAGTTGAAAGAAATGTTAATGCTACTCAAATAAGTGTTTATATTTGATGCACATTTATGTTTTAATTTTTCTCCTTTTCTTTCTTTCTTTTGTGAAAAAAGATAACATCCATGGTGAATAGAAAGAAAGTCAGAGGTAGTCTTAAGACCGTTCGTTGTCTTTCGTCTTCGTTCTAAGATCTGTCATCACTTCTTCGTTCTCAGATATGTCGTCGCTTTAAATATTATTTTCGTCTTTAACAGTTTTTCGTCGTTTCTAACAATTTTTCGTCGAAGAGAATGTAGAAAAAAAGAACGATAAAAAAAAGAAAACTGAAGAAGAAATATACAGCTGAAAGAAAAGAAAGAAGTATAAAAAATGAATAACACTAATATGAAGGAGGGCCGGGACGAGTAGGGACGAATGATTGGGATTATAAGATTTTCTCGTTGGATAATATAAGTTTGAGAAAGTACGAATTTTGATGAATACGAACGATTCAGATCTTCTGCATCGAATGTTCTGTGCGGCGTAAGATCTTGTTCACCTATTTACTGCCTAAGGCAAATAATGGTTTGCAATCACAGTCTAGAGAGACAGTGTGTGAGAGTGCGTATCATTTGGTGCGCAGATTTTTTACTTTTAAGTCTTTCTCTCTCTCTTCCTGTTTTTTTTTTTTTTTGAGAAAATTTACCTTCTTCTCACAACCCTTGCATGCCTGATAGTCTGATACCCCACACCCACAAACGACGCACGCTCCCCCATGGCTTCTGCCCTTTGTCCTCCTTGCCATGGTATATAATCCTACCCAAAAAAAATTAATATTCTTCCATCGATGGCCACTAGAGACCCCACAACCGTTACCGGAGGTACTCCCCGCCGACCCAACTTCCCCTTACAACTTCTAGAGAAGAAGGAAATTTCTCCCTCCCCTTCTCCTTCCACCTCTTCTGCCATCACCCCTACCGACACGGCCGACAGCTCGCTACAGCTGCAGAGAAAGCCGGTCCCCAAAAGGACCTCCACTAAGGATCGCCACACCAAGGTCGACGGTCGTGGGCGTCGCATCCGCATGCCGGCCTTGTGTGCAGCTCGTGTTTTCCAACTGACACGTGAACTCGGTCACAAGACTGATGGAGAGACCATCGAGTGGTTGTTGCAACAGGCCGAGCCAGCTGTGATCTCTGCAACTGGCACTGGTACCATACCAGCAAACTTTACTTCTCTAAATATATCTTTGCGTAGCTCGGGCTCATCTCTTTCTGCACCAGTTCATCATTTTCGCCTTCCACCGACTCCTTCTCGATTTCCATCCGAGTGGGACCGAGTTACAGGTGTAAACTTCGCACAAGAGGGGCCCGTTTCTTCTTCGTCGTCTCCATCGCCTTTGTTGCTAAACTTTAACTCTTCAAGTAGTGTTGGCATAGATGCACAACAACACTCAGTCGACGAAGAGATGACAAACGCAAGAAAGCGACGATGGGAGCAAGAGTTACAACAGCAGCAGCAGCCACAACTTCAACAACAAATGGTTGGATATACCCAAAGCCAGATGCCTAGTACTGTATGGAAGGTAGCAAACCCTAATAGCCAAGGTGTGAGCGTTGCATCTGGTGGGGGGACTGAGTCTGCAGCCTGGACTTTCCCGCAAATGGGAGGAGCTGCAGCAATGTATAGAGGTAATGTGCCGAGCGGATTGCATTTCGTGAACTTCCCGGCTCCGATGGCATTAATGTCAGGTCAACAACTAGGGCTTGGACCAAGTGGCGGTGCTAGTGGGGCTTTCGGTGCAGGAGAAGGTCATACGGGCATCCTCGCAGCATTAAATGCATACCGATCTCAAACTAATACCAATGCTGGTACAGGAGATCAAACGCAACAACAACAGACATATGGAAGCGGTGCTGGAGGAGACCGGCATGGGAGCATGAGTACCAGTGATACATAGGTTATGGACTTTTATAATTATCAGGTTTTGCATAAGATATCCATGGTTTTCATGCATTATTATTGTTTTTTTGGGTGTGTGAGCTTGTGATTGAATCTCATTTTGCTTTTCTTTCCTTGTTTCCTCATTTTATTTCTTTCTATTTTCCTGTCTGAAATTTTCGTGTTTTCCTTGATGGGCTTGATCTTGGGAGTATATATATTTTTTGGGTGCTTCATCAAGTGTTGGTATGATGGGTTGATTGAGAGACATTAGTAGTGGAATTGTTTCATTCAATTTGTTAGTGAAGAGTAGAGCAGAACCAATTTAGTGATATTTAGGAGTTTTAAGAGAGGAAATTAGTTGAGGAAAGCATGGATAATGGATTCGTATATGTTTCAGTAGCAATTTATTAATGTTCTTAATTATTAATTTGAGATTCATCAGAAATCATTTTGCAATTACCAGTATATGTTATATTCATTAGGAATTTATTACTTTAATTCTAAAATATACATATTACATTAATTAATTAATTAATTTCGAGAAGAATGATTGAAATGCTGTCTTGATTCCATGGTAGGCCCCTAATTATAATGTCAATTTACTTTGTTTTTTTTTTCCTTTTAGCATGAATTAATGGATGACTGAGTAATATATATCTATTACCATCTCTTTTGGAATGTATACATTTAATTAATCCGGCCTTTAATGCCACCAATCCTTCTAGTTATAATTAAGGAGGAGATCCAGCTGTTAGACATATGATTAGTAATAATACATTTGGGTTAAGAACAAACATGCATTAATGATTAAGACAAAGAAAAGTTCCAAAAAATTCAACTGACACTTAGCTGACAGACAAAGTCTTATAGTTCGTATTATGATTTGCAACTCTCTGTTCTCGATCTGTACTAGATCTCTTTTAAATTTTAATTAATTCCTTTTTTCCTTCTTTTTCCAACTTGTTAAATTAAAGCCATAATGGATCCATATATCTAACCAATCGATCAATGGTTTAATTTCTAGGATGTAAACTATACACATCACTACATCAGTAAGACAATAACCTTTCCTCCTATAATTTGGCACAGCAAAATGAAGAACAAAATAAATTTTGCATATAATGACAAGAGATAACTATTGCGTGCACATAAGTTGTAGTTATCTCTTGTCATTATATGCAAAATTTATTTTGTTCTTCATTTTGCTATGCCAAATTAATGTAGATAAATATATTTACGTTTCACGAGTTTATCCATGATACTGTTTTTCTAATAAAAATTATGCCGACATACAGGATATTTTTATGCGAGTAATTAGACTATCATGCTTCTCTTAACTAAAAACATATTTAATCATCTTTTAATTTCGATTTATCATGCCCATTAATTTTTTTTATATCAAAATCTTGTGAGTAACATAAATTTTCTATTTTTAGAATCCAACAAGTGCTTGTTTTAAATTTTTAAAGCGACATGCTTCAATGTATAAACATTGATCAGTTCATTATTATTTTGTTGTCATTTTAAAAAAAATTCAAAACAAGCACTCGATGAAAATATAAAATTTTAGTATTTCAAATATTTTAATATAAATAAATTAATGTGCGTGACAAAATTGTAATTAAAAGATGTTTAAATATGTTTTGAATTAAAAAGCATCGAAGGGCATGGTGCTCATAGGGAATCCGTATCTCCCGAAATAATGCGGGGTCACGAAATGATCAGCGGGCAGTACTGTTACGCTGTAAATTTGTTGGTACTGTAGAAAAAATACTATGCAGGCAGCACTCGACGCTGTAGCAGCGGTGAGAATGCAAGAGAGTCCACTGCTGCTGACCATTTCAGAAAATGTGAATCCGCTCATAGCAGCACGTTAGTCTTACTCTTTTAATTTATGCACATATTATAATTTCTTTTTATAAGTCTTTATACTATTCTTTCAACTAGTCGTGACTCGTGAAACTACAATTATTTTGATTTCTTGTTTGTCTTACTGTCGATATTATACGGAACAATATATTAAGTATATTTTATTATTTAATTTTCTTTTAGACAAAATATATACTTTGGAAAATTGAGCTATATTATGTTCTCTTAAACATTAAATATATACTTTGGCATCTTCTTTTCATAACCCCTATCCACCGACAATGTAGATCTTATTATAAATATTTCTGAAATTATTTAAATTCTGTTTTTCGTATCTCCCAATAAATGTAGCGTTTTCATGGATGCAAATTAATTTTCGGCCGTTAAAAAATAATACTTATCCTAAAATTTTTCCTTTGGACATATATACTGAAATGTTTTTAAATAATAAAAATAATATATACAATTAAATATATAAAAAAATATAAGAGGAATTCTAAAGGTACTATTCTCGTAGGTGGCACATGCCTGTTTAGACATTAAAATCCATTTTCTGGTTTAAAAAATAGTAAACTTAGAGACTTGCGTGTTTAGGTCTTACAAACGCAGGTAAGAGCTGTGTGTTTAGGGAAACGTAATTAATACTCCGTCAAAGATTTCTTTTCCAATGCTTTTAAAAAAATAAAAGCTAAACATGCAGCCAAGGCCTACGTGTATAGCTCTATTTTACTGGGATCTGTCGCTTTCTCTTCTCACATCTCTCTTACCAACTCTCTTCTCCAAACTCTCTCTTCTCTCTACACCAAACAACTTTGTCGATGGAAAGTCTTGCCTGGGACCAGTAGCCGACACGTCATGTGAGGTCGGACCCCAATCCATATCTCATGTCTCCATCCAGATGTGATCCCCATATTTTTAAGATATTTTTCGTTTTTTTTGGTAATAATATGTTAGATAAAGTAGTGACTTTGTAGTTATATATTATATAAATTAGATAAGTTAGCTATATTTATAGCTTTATATTTTTTGTTTTTAAATTATTAATTTAAAATTATATAATTAAATTAGTTACAAAATAGTTAGTAAAATAGAATGGTGTATAAATATATATAAAGTAAAATAGATTAATATTTTTCGTTTTTAGGTAAAAGTATATAAGTAGCTATATACTTAATTTAATATTGTAGAGATGACAAATGATGAAAATCCCAACGTTGATAATAAAATTGATCACATGTAAATTTCTCCACTTCTACAAGATGTTGGGTGCATGCTTGGGATTTATTTCATATTGGACAAAGTAAGCAGAAATTATTTTATTTTATTATTTTATGTTTGTGGTATATATAATCAAGATTCATCATACCATATATTTGTATGTAATGTAGCCGGAGGAGGTGCTTGATTGTCGGGTACCCAAGCTCGTTATACCGTTTGACGAACATTATGTACCTTTTTTGAGAAACCTCGGTCTGTATCATGTCATCCAGATTGAACACTGTAACATTGACCATAGACTAATTGTTGTTCTTGTCGAGCATTGGCATCCCGAAACTCACACCTTTCATATGTCTATCAGGGAGCATACGATAACATTACAGGATGTGAGTTGTTTGTGGGGTATGCCTATTACTGGTTATCCTATCGTCAGACCCAGTGATGATAATTTGATGGAATTGGTTGAGGAATGCTAGGGGTCTGATATGAGTGATGCATTACTTATAGGGAATCGAGGCAGACCGTCTGAGTTTCATATCAATTTGCATTTATTTTGTTGTCATTTTGACAAACTGGATGAGACTGCTATAGTCAAGGATGTAGCACGATACACTCAGGCCTATGCTATGGATCTATTCGTCTCTACTTCTTTCATGGATGTATCAGAAGAGAATATTTCCATCATGTACTTGAGAATTCTACGGATTTTAGACAGTCCACAGAAGCTCAACTGGCGTGCGATCATGCTTGCTTGTCTTTACAGAAATTTGTCGACTGCAAGCATCGTTGGTAAGGAATCTATAAGCAGGGCCTTATTGTTACTACAACATTGGTCATGAACATGATTTAATATAGCTCACCTGGGTTTTAAACTGCTGGTGCGGGGTTGGGGGCTGACAAGGAGTCCAGGCCACTTTATGCAGCGAAGTGGAAATATTATAAAACCTATGAGAATGCACCAGCGCGCTCGAGCCTGCAATTTTACTGATTTTAGTTCGAACAAATGTTGGAGTTGCATTTATTTTGGCAGTCGTACGAGAGGTTCCTCCATTTAGCACCAGGTAAATAATACTTTGGTAGATTTTATTTTGGCTTAATTACATATATTGTTCATTTTTTACAATTAATTTTTCCTTGGATAGGTTGTATTTTGCGCAATTCGAAGTGGTGGCTAGCTAGAGTTTCTTTTATTTGTTTCTAGATAGTTTTGTGGCCCTATCTAGAGAGAGTTATGCGATAGTTTGGATTATTTTGGGCGATTTCTCCTCTGTATCCTCATAGTTGGGACAAGTTGCGCAAACTTGACAAAATAGTGCATGGGCCCAAAACGAGCACATACTGGTTTGTGAGACATGCAGAATATGTCAGTATGTGGGACGGGCATACGATGGTTAACGAGACCCGACCTTATGATCGAACCACGTATTTGGACTATCGTAGGTGGTTTCAAGAATTTGGTTTATACACAGTCTTTATTCGTGGAGAAATAACTAATATGTTTTCATACATATGCTTTCAAATATTTTTGTGAATTATTTTAAACGAACTCCTACAATTTCTCTCATTCTTGAATAATTCACAAGTAGAGGCCGAGCTCGACAAACCATTTCCACCTCCACGAGATTCTTTTGAGGTGCTCGAATATGTTCCTGGCGATTTCAGGCTTTGGCGAATGGTATGCATGTAACTTTATTTCATATATTCCTTATTTCATATATTTTTCCCATACATTCAAATTTTTTATTTATTGTGCAGTGGACGCGAGACATGTAGAGAGTGAAGTATCTTATTTAGAACCTATACAAGCGTGAGACCAAGAGTATTTGCAAGATTCTGCTTAAGAGCCATCGCGATGATGCGATGGAATCTATCAGATTGCATGAGTTCGAGCATGCGTTGACGGAGGTCGGACTACCTATCAATTTAGATGAGATCGACAACAACGAGAATGAAGGCACATCTAATGCTCCACTTGAACCATCAATGCAGGTATAAGAATTTTAGCATCTAGTTAATAATTAAAAAATCCAACGCTATTTTTATTGTGCGGTAATATGACTTGATATACAAATTGAACATGAGCATGTGCCTCAGCCCGATTACAATATATTAGGCACACATACATCATTTACAGATTTTAGCCTTGGTCCGTCCCAGCCCTCGGTACCAGAGATGGATGGTATTCGTTATGGTGGATTTGTGGATGATGCGTCGAGTCCATCTAGGTTTTTAGGTCTCGCGTCGGGTTCATCTCAGTCATCAGGCCAATACATGGATGGTTCCAGTTATGGTGGTTTTGCGAATTATGGCTCATGCCAGACCTCACATGCACATGGTGAGAGTTATGGTGCATTTTCGGACTGGACTAGATGCTCGAGTTAGACCTGGCAGGCATAAGGGGGAGAAGTCAGCTTCGTTGATTCCTTACTAGACTTGAATCAAAGTCTATTCACATACACATCGCATGTACAACATAGCTCCTTTTCATATTTACCAAAAAAATAGATGGATGTTTAATATTGTAGCATGATGAAATTATGACATGTATTTTTTTAAGGGCTTGATGTAGTGCCCGAGGAGACTTGTGTGGTTGCACCGCTACATTTTAGTCCATTGCATGGGTCAAATGATTCTGGTTCAGAGAATGACTCAGGCGAGGACTGAGAACAGACTCTTGATGTGCCCAACTCATCACCTAAAGGGAGAGGTTTGCGAAAGAATAGAAAAAAAATAAAATTTTCACTCCTAGCAATTTTCTTTAGCTTGTTTGATGTATGCTTGACTTGTATGTTGGACTTGCATATTATTTTAGACTTATATGAGTGACTTGCATATTATTTTAGCTTTTATCCTTTCTAGCTATTTTTTTTGTTCATTGTTAGTTATCATATTTTTTCGTTAATAACTATCAAAATCAACTATTTAAAGTTAATTGAAAGATAATTGTTCCTTAAAATTCAAAACTACTTAAAGTTAAACAAATGCTACTCAAAATGCTAATTAAAAGTTCAAATAGCTAGTACACAAATGCTAGTTCCTTCGACGAAGACGATTGAGAAATCCTCATGCACGACTAGTGGATGAGCCAACTTGACTAGTTCCTGAAGAAGATGAAAGAAGCAAATGATATTTAGAATTAATATGTGGCAATGCTCATTGCAAATTTTTTTAAATGCACATACCTGCTTGCTAGTTTGATTAAGGATGTTGACTTGTGGTATGGTTTATCATACCACAGACTTCATAGTGCCTCGGCCCAAGCCTTCCTTCCATGACATCCATTGTAATGTTATACCTCTTAGATTTTCTCTCGTCTCTTTTCACCAATGTGCAATCCGGTATCATCCCGTCACCTTCATAAGATGGCCAATCCTCTTGTCCGCCAAAAATTTTAAAACGACCATCACAAACCTCTTGTACTTACATCTGGGTTGTTCAGCTTGATTGACTACAACAACGTAAATTCGGTTTTGTGTCCCTTCCTTGGTGACACGTTTATTTTGCCAATCACCTCGTACAAACCATCATCTACATCAACTACTTGCACCTCATGTCGATCGACCTTTTCTGCCCTTCTTTCAAGTATGTTAGAGACTTTGTTGGAAAATATCTGATTCTGATTTGCCAATTCTTTGGCCAACAACATTCTTTTGTTGAACCATTCTAGAAGCTTGTAGTATGTTGCAATTACTAATGCACATACCGGTCTGCCACAAGTTTCTTTAAACACATAGTGAAGTGATTCTGAACTGTTACTTGTCATTACTCACCATCTCTGTCCCTTATCATGATAGAGGGATCACGTATCAGGCCTCCATACCTCATTCTAGTTTGTCTCATCATTCTTACCAACACTGCTCAAGTATTCTCTACTGTCTTTACACCAATTTTGCACTTGCTTCAGGCATTTTTGGAAATTCCATGGGCTATTTTTTCTGCAAGCTTTCTTGAATTTGCTTACAACAATGGTATTGTGACACTTCGCCATTCGCCATGTTCCAACCATACAAAGGACTGCGAACAACGGATCAAATTGTCAGATGCCGGTCATATATGACACAAATTTTTCTATGGTCCATAATCAGTTAAATTCTCAACCATCTCATAAACCACCCCAATTTGTTAAATATTTTTCAGCAATTTCAAATGCAAGAGGCAGAAGCTGATTCTCAGCATCGTATCTAATAGCAACAAGAAACATTCTCATCTATGCTAATAACATGTCATATATGAGAGAATGCTTGAATGCACAGAGAAAAAGCCCAAACTGCACGTTTGAACAGGCATTCACCGGGTCGTAGTAGTGGAACTGATACAATTCGAGCCACGCTTCCTGGATTTGATGAAATTATGGCATCCAAAAGTCGGGGCAACAATGCATAGGATCCTGGCCAACTGCCACAAACATAACCAACAACAATTTCTTTCCAGCACCACATTTTGTTATATTTTGCATTTACTCCTGGAAAAACCTTTTTGATTAATGATTGAATCTGTCTAATGATGATTATTTGGTCCTTCTTCACGTATTCGCGAATAATATTCGCGATCATCATAGCGATTAGCTGGACATGATCAATTATGGTAGAAGCCTCTCTACATATGTGTTGGTATGGGCATTTTATTATAGTCCACACATGACATATTGATTTGGCACACAACCACCATTCATAGTTTGAGTTTTACACTTTACCCTATATTTTTAGTGCTACTACCTACCACTTCATACTCTCGATTCTTTTTTATATGCCACCAGGGAAGAGCAAATTGAAGGTGTTCCTTTGAACTGAAAGTTTGATTCTCTATTATTGGACCATCAGCAGGTACACGAGGCTCATATAAATTATAGTCAACAGGAGAAAAATATGAGGTGTCGTGCATGCTTGTGGTCCGATTGATTTCTCCTAAACCAATATATAGATTGTACTGCTCCCTGCGCCTGACCCCAACATCTACAATCTCATAGAGATCATCATCATTCTCGAATTGTCCATTTATTTCCTTCGAATCAGAAGCCTCACTGTCACTCCGTTCTACAACATAATTCTCGTCCTCCTCATCATCACCAACATTATCATCATCCTCATCGTAATCATCATTATCATTATTATTAATTATCGAGTCGGTGGAAATTGGAACACAATTTGATTGTTCTGGTTCAAGACGACCGGTGGTATCCAAGATAGATTAAGGAATGAAGTAAGATGCACTATTGCTACCAGGTCGACTATCCGTTAAAACACTATTATTCTGAATAGGGATCATTTTTACAAACAGTTGAACAAGTCCCATATTGCTACTTTCCAAGAACTTTCGTCGTAGACGCTTATCAAATTAAAATTAAAAGAATTCGCTTGTCCAATATTCATTGACACTGTATTTCAATCGAGTATTGAGATTCATCGTACCTTAAACACTGAAAGATTGCACTTTTGAGGTCTTAAAAAGTAGTACATTTGTTGCCTCCGAGTGTGAATCTCGCGGGTAACGTGTAATCTGCACCAATTTGTGGAGAGTATACTGTTTCCCTCCATAAAAAATAACGATCCCAAATGTGGACATTAACTACAAATAAATAAAATATCTCAAAAATGACTAAAAAGAATAGTTTTAAATTTCTATATAATTATCCGAATAATACATACCTTAGATTGCAGTTGATCTACAAATTTTGATCAGAAAAAACATATGACAGAGACGAAGAACAAAATTTGTCAAGAAAAAAAGAGACAAAGACGAAGAACAAGAAAAGAGGAAAGTGGGTACAAACTAAGATTTTCAGCTAAGCAGAGAGAGAAACGGCGAGAGTTGATATAAAAATTGATTTCTATAGAGTCGCAGGTGGTATCTACGTGTTTAAGCGCTAAACATGCAACTCCTCTCTGCGAGTTTAAAAACCACTCAATTATTGGTGCATTTAATGTCGTTAGGTGGAAATTCAATGCAGTGTAGACTTGCAAGTACCATATGCGTTTGTAAGCTCTATACACGCAACAGTTTCATTTTTTAAGTGATACAAATGAAAATATGCCTTAAACACGCAGGTGCCACCTGCGATAATAATACCTTCCGAATTTCTATTCACATTTTCTCATATATTTAATTATATATATTATTTTTATTATTTAAAAAATTCGGAATAAATATATAGGTACTATTGTCTACATTTCTTTCATCTATTTTGAATTTTATTTCGTATTTGCATCCTCTATAAGCAGCTGTTTAAATCATTAAGTTTACTTTGGAATAACAAATCGCTCTTTACATAACAAACCGTTCAATTTGAATTTTATATAATAATATTTTCAAAATACAAAATTAATCAAGTACTGTGATCCTGACACTATAGCATTCTATACAATATATTTTTCAGAGTATTTTATATAAAGGAAAAATATATGTGTAACATTATTTAATATATCAGATACTATGGAGTCCATATACTGTTTCAAAACAGTTTGTTCATGAATTTTTGTGCAAGGAAAAGGGAAAATATCCGCTGTCTCTTGTTTCATCTCCAATCAATGCTTCAGTAAAGATCTTCTTCAAAGTCAAAGTACGAAACTCACGTGAAACTCAATCGTCAATAAAAGTGGGAGAATTGAGGAGCAATACCGAAGGCATTGTATCATTACCCTTTGTGCAATTTGGGAGAACAAATGGATGAGGGAGGGGAGGAATGGAGATGAGGCATGGAAAAATTGAAAATGAGCAAAATTAAAACTAAAAATACGAAACACGAATGGGCAATCAAGGCTGAGCTGCATGAATTCACATCCGGGAAATACCCCAACTAAGAATGGACAATCGATTCTTTTGCATCTCAACACTGCTACAACGTCGGATAGCTGTTTGTATAGGAACTGATCAATTTTGTAAGTTAAAATAAGTAATTTTCACTCTTGAAATTACTGACTCTTTCGGAGAATACGTATTCGAGCTACACCAGAGTTTCCCTTAATGAATAGAGAGAGAGAGAGTGTCAGTGTGTCTGTGTTGACTGTTTGATAGAGTTCTCAAAAAATCCGGGCGGGTCTACCCGCCCGTGCCCGATCCGACCCGACCTGTGGATTCCGGATCCACGGATCTAGCACGGGTTGGGTTGGCCCCAAATTTTCCAAATCCGTCTGGACCCGTGCCCGTGTAGACCCGTGCCTAGATCCGCCCGTGCCCAACTTGTGGATCCGACCCGTGGAACCGTGCAACAATTCAAAAAAATTCAAAAAAGTTCGAAAAAAAAAAATATATATATATATATATATATATATTAAAATAATGTGCAGTTTTAAATTCAAAAATTCAAAAAAATTCAAAAAAATTCGAAAAGTTGGACGGATCCGACCCGATCCGTCTGGACCCGTCCGGACCCGTCCGGGTTTATCACGGGTAGGATTGGAGGTTTTGGATTCGAACCCGTGCATGCCCGCCCCGTCGTACCCGTGGATCCGTGAATCCGAGCTGGTCGGATCCACGGATACCCGCCCCGCCCCGTTATTAATTCACTACTGTTTGACATAGAAAGGGTAGAGAGAGAGAGATAGAGATCAGAAACTATTACTAGGGGTTGGGGCCCATATGACAGAGTGGGAAGTGAAGCAAGGCAAAATATTGGAGAAGATAAAAAAGATGCCAAAGAAGTATAAATACCATGCTGGAGCTGTCGGTTGAAAATTCTCTTCCAAATTAGAGCTGTCACATGTACACACACATCCTTCATAGTTCATCCCCTATTTCATTTCAATTTTAATTAGAATTCAATTAATTGCTTCCCTCTTCTGGCACTTTTGCATTATTAATCATTCCCATGCTCAGCCTTTTCCTGTTTGGCTTTCCCTTCTTGACGCCACTTCTTTTAATCCTTTTTTTTGTTCCTTTTTCCTTCTGTTATTTATCCCTGTAAGTTAATTAATTAGACCAACCTCACAGGTTAAATTTATATATGTGCTTACTTTGGTGCAAGTGCTATAATTCTACTGATTAATTAATATTTAATTAACTATGTGCAAACGCCAAGTCCTTAATTTTGTCATTGGTACTAGTCCAATTCAATTTATCAAATAACAGGTATGCGCAGTATATATATATATATATATACTTTATAAAGCATATGATAAAATACTTTATAAAACACCAACATTCATAAATTTTAGACTCGTATCTCAAGATACAAAGTGCAAACAACCGATCAAGATCGTTGAAAATGTTTTCCATATTAACATCTATTTGAAGATCAAATTTTTACATTTTTTTAATTTTTTACTATTTTATTGAATAGATGAAAAATTCATTAATCTAACGATTTACAGACCTCCAATTTAACCAACTTTACACCCATCCGATAAAATAATAATAAAATAAAAATGTAAAATTGGGTGTCCAAATTGATGTTAGTATGGAGAATGTTTTCAACAGTCTTGATCGATTTCTTGCACTTTATATTTCGAGTTACGAGGCTAAAGTATGTGACTACTGGTGCTCTCTCTCTCTCTCTATATATATATATGAGCAAGGCTATGGTAGTATTCATAGTCATCCGCTTACGTACTATGTAGCTATTAATTTGCTCAATAAATTATTCATATCAAAATCTTGTAGGAAATCAAATTTTGAGCTTTTTAGAGCTATCTTACTATTTTTTAAATATTTTTAAAAATAACTCAGAAAATAACACTTTTTAATATTAAATCTGATTTGTTTTAAAAAAAATAGCAAGAAAGTCATAAAAAATCACGAAATCTAATTTTCTATAAGATTTTAATTTGAAGAATTTATTAAACAACTTAAATCTTACTTTACTGAGCAAACTAAACATCTATAGCATCATAGTACGAAATGTGATGTACTAAACATATTACCATAACCATGCACTCTCTCTCCCCCCTCTCTCTCTCTATATATATATATATTCAATGTGGTTTGAAATATTGTCACATGTTTATTGTTTATGAGAGGATAAAAGAAAAAGAATCTTGACACCCACTTGTACACATATTTGTCCTCTTTATGTACCTCGTATATATTAACAAAATGTTCTGGAAAAAGCAATACGGAACATTTTTAATATTAATGCCTTGTATATTTCACGTCATATGAGATTATGAGTATATATATGGCTTGCAGGATCCAGATGTACGTATGTTGTATATGGTGCATAAGTATACAATAATGCATCCATTTATGGTATTGGCATACACTACCATATATTCTATGTGGAAAAGAGAAGGCCAACAGTCAACAGATAAGCTTGTTTTTTTAATCTTGTATAATTTCATGCTCTATTTGAATTGTTTGGAGTACAGGTAGATTAATGAAATGAATACTTTATTATTGAATCAGGTCAGATGCCATTCCACACAGTATATAGCTAATTAATTAGGGGAATTTGAATATTCCATCCGAGTTTAATGACACTATTATACATCAAGTGCACATTTTTTTCCATTTACACACACACACACACGCTTGTACCTTATACAATGCATGATACATTGATGACTATATATATTAGTACTATAATATGTTAATTAGATTCTAGAATGCGCATTAAAGGCAGTCTGCTTCCAGAGAAAATCGAATAACTAGATCAGTAATAAACCAATCATGTTTAATTACGAAATATTTCCAGAGAAGTTGCTAGCTTCTCCCAATGTTTTTTTGTTTTCTTGCTTTTCTACAGTAGAGAACTAGAGATAGAAAAAAGAATACAATATTACAATGTGCGTAGGTTCTTTTGCTAAATTAAAAAATAGAACTAAAAGAGAGGTTGAAGGGGGTTAGAATAGAACAATTTGATTTCGAAAAAGTGGTAGAATTGAAAAGTATTTTTGATTATTCGAAAGAGTGAAGATGTTGACGACACCAACACAAGTTGGACTAAATAAGAATATAAATATATATAGAGAGAGAGAGAGAAAGGCTAGGGTACTCCATGGAGCATCAAACCGCTAATGCTCCACATCGTATCTCCAATTTGAAAATTTCAACGATCGATCCGAACCGTTAAACATGATCTACATATTTAAAACTACTTGGAAATTGAATTTTATTTTTTTTTGAATTTTTTTGCTATTTTTTAGAGAGGTATGAAAATCACAACTTTTGTTGGTTTAAAAACCGTTTGATTAGCAACTTTTCTACCTCTTTAAAAAAATAGCAAACAATTTCAAAAAAATATAACATTCAATCTCCAAGTAGATTTTAATATGTAGATCATGTTGAACGGTTCAGATCGGTCATTAGAATTTTCAAATTGGAGATAATGGATGTGGAGCACGAGCGGTTTGGTGCTCCATGGAGTACCCTAGCCTTTCTCTCTCTCTCTCTCTCTCTCTCTATATATATATATATATATAGGGAGATGCTATCGTTCTTCATGAAGTAGATGGATCTCGTGCTTCATGCTTTTAAAACCGTTAGATAAAAACTTTCTAGCCATTCATTTGGGTGCCTTCTTAATATTACGAATGTAATGGTACTATTCCCTTCCTTTGGGTACTCTTTCCCTCTTTATCGCCTATACTAAGTACACGTCTCCCAAACTTCAAGATTTTCGGTATTAATCAACCCTTCTCCCTTCTCAACTTAATTTTATGACCGTTCCATCCCTGTTTTCCTAGAAATTATGAAAGAATTTAGAAAGCCATTACTAACCAGAAATCAAAAGGAACAACTTCAAGCTCTGATACCAACGGGAGATCGCGCGGAATTTAGATCGGCTCAAGCTCTCGGACAAATTATGTACTGGAAACTTGAGACTTAGAGAAATTTAAAAGCTAGAAACTTGATTCTTTTATTTAACTGGAAGAAGTAAGCTCTCGGATGTCTTCCGATGTGCTTGCAACTTCAAATGAGGTTACATTATATAGACTTGAGATGGAATCTCTATAATTTGCACCGGGTGCTCATTGGGCCCCATCATCATGCAAGATAAAGAGGTATCACTAACTCTTGTCTACCATTATGCATACAAGATGCGTCTGCACACTTGACAACATCTGTAAAAGCAAATAAAAGCAAAACACTCAACTAAAAAGATGCGTCGGCACACTAAACGACATCTGTAAAAGAATAAAGTGAACATCCACTCAGAAAAAGTAAAGCCACTCAGCTTTCTTTATAAAAGTTAGTGGTTATCCGTAGAACCCCACCAAACTGGTCCTTAATTTCAATAATGGGTATCTCTAAGATTTTCCAACAATGTGTCATGGCATTGAATGAGTGCTTTAATGCTGGCATCCACTCTTCCTAACATGTCGTTTGCCCAGTTATCCTTTGTGGCTATTGATAGGAGTCTTGCTTTCTGTAAATACTTCATAGCAATTAGTATTGCTATTTGCCTGCGTGTTGCACCGGCTTGCTCCTTGTATAAATCTGATAGTCTGCCAGTTATGGCATTATCTTCGTCTACAGTTCGCGGATAACATGTGAAGGCATTTTCAGTGCCCTGCGAATATCGTGCCAATTCTGCGTTCTGCCCATATAGTGATTCTCACGCTTCTGTTTGATCCTGCGAATAGCGTGCCACTTGTGAATCCTGCCCACATAGTGATTTCCATACTTATGCTTGAGTAAAAGCTCCCTTAACCCTTCGTGGTTCACATTGTTGATGATGAATCTTAGCCCTTCCATTTCTGTAAAATTAATAAAAAAAAACACACTTATTAGATAAATATGGTGATTTGTTTCTGCGGTCCACCACTTCCGCAATAAGAATTTATGACTACTAGGCCGTTTTCCGGCCTATGAGAAGATTAATTTTCTCAATGGTACTGCTCAGTTCACGAATAACCGATTCCTGAGGTGCTTCGATTACTTCATTAATTGCACTTTCTAGTTGTACCAGAATGCTAGAGACTTGTTCATCTAGCTTAGCACTCATCATGTTAACCGCCAATCTTGACAATGAATCCGCCAAAACATTGAGCTTACCATCAATGTGCTCAAAGTTTATTTGGACTCCCGTCCCCGTAACGAAATCTACAAAACTAATCTATCTTACTCTTGACGGTTTGTTCTGTGCAGATTTATTGTAAAAGCTAATAATAGCCTGGCAGTCTGTTCGGAGGGTTATCTCCTTCTGATCAAGATAGTGAATTTCGAGTGCCTTTAGTGTTTCCATGCAAGCGTGTATTTCTGCGTCAATAGTTGACTTCACGATCGGGAATTTCCCGCTTGCATAAGCACATATTCTTTCTGTGCTTCTAGGGTCAGTTTTACCCTTCTTCCACTTACACACACCGCCCCAGCCGTCCATGCAGCCATCTGTCTCAATTACAATATAAGAATTGGGAGGTGGTAATTCCAAGTCTGGTAGGTTTTGTACCAAATCCTTTACCTTTCTTACCAACTGGTAATCTGAAGGTTTCATGCGTTTATCACCATGAGGACTGGTCTTTGAGTATAATGGTCCCAAAAGTGTACCAAGGTTTGGAATGTAGTTTCTGGCATAGTTTAGTATGCCTAGCCATGATCGTAACCCTGCCTTCTCTTTCATTTTCTCTTCTTCAAAGGTTATGATCTTCTTAATGATATGCGGTTGCAACTTGATTTTTATGTTGCCTATTACTGCTCCAAGGAATTCAATCTCCTTAACCGCAATCTTCATTTTTGTGGGCGAAAGTACAAGCCCATTTTCTCACAAATACTAAGCATTTTCGAAATATGCTCAGCATGTTGTTCTTCATTCTCTGAGAACACCAGTATATCGTCTATGTAGACGGCTATAAATTCTTCTGTGCCTCGAAAACAATTATCCATTTTGCGTTGAAAAATTGCCGACGCATTCTTCGATCCAAAAGGCATGACCAACCATTCGTATAATCCGCCTAGAACTACAAATGCAGTTCACTGTATCGACTCCGGATCCATAGCAACTTGGTGAAAGCCGCTCTTTAGATCAAATTTGGAAAATATTTTACTATTTCTCACTTTCTTCAGAATTGTGTTGATACCTGGAAGACTGTACTGGTCTTTATGCGTGTTATCGTTGAGCGTCCTATAGTTGAATACCATGCGCTCCTTGCCTTTGACCTCCTTCTTTGTGACCGGGTCTATGGTTGTCCCTGAGTTCACCATTATCGTCATAGTTCTGTGTTTGCTTGAACTTGGCATGATCACTCCAATTTTTAGCAATGCTTGTATATGCCTGTTAAATTGCTCGCGCATTGCTGGTGTTATGTGCTTTAGAGGCTTATCCTGGATAGAGATATCCGGATTTATGATTTCAAGCTTACACTTGATTTGGTTTCTTCCCTAATGTTTTAAAGGATCATCACCAATGAATCCTTGTTCCTTCAATCTTGAAAGTAGCGTATTGAATCTTCGTTTGAAGTCAGGTGACTCTTCACCACAATTATACGCCACTGCTTCTCTTACTTCAATGTACTCAAGCTCAGAAAGTTCAAGTTCTTCTAGGTCAGCTTTAGAAACTACTTCAGCATCTACCCTTGTAGTGATTGTGGTTACATTTTTATAAAATGTAATTATTTGTCCTTCAATCCGCAAGCCACCTTGCATGGCCCTTATGAAATTGCATCCCAGTAACATCTGGATGTTTTCCTTCTCTCCCATAGGGAATGCATACGTAAATGAGATTCTAAATTTGTTTTCCTGAATACTCATCAGCCCATTTCTAAGCTTCAATTTTTCCACTTGCTGCGAGTTGACTCCGTTAATTTGTATAGGGTATGCGCTTTGCTCGAGTGCTTCTTCTGGCACTATCTTCTGATTTATGCAGCAAACTGTTGCTCCTGTATCCAATATTGCCTGCACCTTAAAATTTTTCACACCTGGAATCTCCATTTGCAACTCAATATTGTATAGTCTGTTTAGTACCCTCCTGCCTCTTCTTGGATCAGGTACCAAAGTTTCCGCTTCTTCATCAGAGATCTTGTTTACAATCTCTGGTTCTTTGATCTTAATGCCTTTGAACTGGTGCATTATTTCATTGAAGACTTCTTCTTCGTCATCATTATCTTCAACTACAACCTTTGCCTTGCCTTTTAAATCATGATTTTCAAGGCTTTTTGCATCTTCTTGCAGTTGTAGCGTCTGCAATTGTTCTTCTAATTTCTCGTTTTTCATGAGCAGATACTGGGTATAGTCCAAGAACTCTTTTATCAGCTCATCTTTCCCATCATAAGCCCTTACATTCTGGGCCTTCTTCTGGATCTTTCTTTCAAACACAAATCTAGAACACATAGGGCACGTTGTTTCTTGGCAAATCATGCAATTAGCCCTCATGTTTATGTTCGTGATTTCTTTACAGCATACACACTTTTCTTTGTTTGCTGGTACTGTTGAGTTGTCCTCCCATTCGTGTTTACACAACAAAAAATTTTCGGGAAGGTTTGGGTATGACATCCAGTTTAACTCTGGTGCACTGGCAGTCATCATGTAGATTTATTAAAATGGCAAATCCTTAAGGTTAGCCATTAACGTGTTTGTGCTCCCGACTTCTCCTTCCGAGAGAGAGCAGATAGCATCACTATTGGGTTCATTTTGGTCTACCGAGATGATGTCCCATTTGTCATCTAGATCCAAATTTTTCACTATCGCTGCCCTTACAATGTTACCATCTTTCTTGCGGCATTCTCTTGCGAAGTGACCTTCCTCCCCACAAATAAAACATTTGCATTTTCGGACCTTATCTGCATACTTTTTCTTAAAAACACGCACATGTGATTCATGCGGTTTTCCACGATAGGTCTTGGCTTTTCTTAAGCCATACTTCTTATTATTCTGATAGTAATCAGGGATTGGAATCTGGCTACAGAAAGATAGGTCCTTCAGACTTCTCTGAATAGCTGCTCTCTTGCACTGTTCTGCAAAAACTGATATGCAAAATTAATTCTTGGCAACACACCAACTGTGCTTCCGGGGTATTTCTCAAAATATGCCTTCTCAATTTCTTTACCAATTAATGGTGGCATCTTCCGAAATAATTTCTCAGAAAGTTCAAGCGAAATGTACATTCGGCCTGATTTAGCAGCAAGGTACTTGTAGTCATTCATGTAGCTAAACAAGTCCTTCATGTTGTCACATGACAATCTTTCAATGTCATTGTAAGCTTGATCATGTTCTATCGTTGAACCTTGGTAAGGGTCTTCCAACAAGATCATTCTTCTGATTTGCGAGATGACATTTTGAGGGTCATCTGCAATATTTACTAGCTCTTCATATTCCTGAGGATACGCCATCCTCCATTGAATCCATGTCTTTTTGACAATATCTCCAAGTAGGTCTTCAATGTAGATAACCTTATTCTTATTGTCATCCCAACTTCTCTCGTTCACAAGATTTAGAGTAATAGATTCTCATCTTGAAATTGTATCACTGTACTGCCCAATATCGTCTGGTAGTATTAGCATTACTCCTTGGTTTGCATGCGCTGAGGGTAATTCAAACCTATCATTGTGTTGTTTTGAAAATCCACCTTTCAAATTTCCAATTCTTGCTTTGATTTGTGGTACTTCAATATTCTCTCTCCTTGTGCATGGTGGATACATTACAGGACCCATTGTAGGCTTTGTGGGTCTTCTAGGCGATTCAGCTGTTGTCGTTGAAAAGACTGTTTCGATATTCTTCGTCAGATTACGAAGTGAGGGATACTCCATGACTGCGGCAAACACCGATTCTGAATTTTGATGAGCCGTGGCTATACCACTACCCCCACCAACTTTCGCGAATGGGTTTACCCAATCATTCTCTGTATCCTCATCTTTGCTGTAGTGATCCCAGATTGGACCTCCTTTTATCACAGAAGTGGATTCCCTTGGTAATGATGCTAGTGTCATAAGCACACTTAAACTGTCATCATCCGACTGGCTTTGTTCATCCCAGTCATTACATGTCATCATGAGAGCTAATTCCTCCCCTATGATTTCTTCATCATTCTGTCCTATTGTTACCTCTTCTGGTGGTGCAGTTGTTGAATAACCACCAAATCTTACTGCTAAGGACCCATCAGTTCTAGTCCTTATCCTTGCTGTCTGAGGATTCTGTACGACTGGTGCTGTTGCTGGCCGTATTACCCATTGTCTACTTCTTAACTCCTCAGTTGACCTCATCTGGCCTGGAATTGCTCGAATCCCTCTGCTTGCCAGGTGTTCTGCCACTCTTTCCACATTGTATCTGAAGTTTGTGTGGCTGGTGTTTGATAGCCTTCCTATCAACGATCTTGAGAGCAGTAAATTACTCTCTCCACTCTGCCAACCATCGTAGCCATGCGTTTGTACGACGACTTGGATGTGGTTGTTGAAATCATGAACACTTAAGGTCATGTCTGGTGCTGTATACGCTAGTTGCGTACCACTTGTCAGGTCTATCTCCATGGAACTGATTATGGCCCGATCATCAGACCATCTTGTGTCCCTTAAAACCACTAGGGCGTTTACCCCAGCATTCCTCCTATGTAGTGCATATAATCTTATCATCACAAGGCCAATATGCAGATGCTGCAACCCTTCTTGTACCAACTGGTTGTAGTTTTGTTGTGAGATAAATGGTAGCTCCACCTGAGCTCCTTCTGTAACTAGTATTCTTTCATCTGAGTAGTGTTGGTATATTCAATGATTTCGTTCAGACCATCCAGCTTGGTATAAAGTCTCAGCTGGAACTTGTTGAGCCCTTCTGTACTGTGAATGGTTGAGCTCAGCGTCCGAATTTAGATGGGACTCCAGACTTCTTCTGTAACGCCTTGTTCCTGGCATTCTCCTTTGTGCTTCATGTGCTAATCGGCTTCTTAGCCTATAGCCTCTTATCTGATCTTCTTTGATTTTGACCAGCAGTTGGATTATTGTGTTGTTCTGCTTGATCAATGCTATTGTGGCTCCTTTCGCAAATTCGGCTGGTTTCAGGATGCCGTTTGCGGGTTCTTCAATCATCTCGATTGCCTTTAGAGCTTCTTGATAGATTGAGCTTCTAGCGGTATTACGTCAGTCGTTCATAAGAAGTTTCTAACTCGGATGAGATTCGACTCCGGTATCTCGTAAAAATAAAAATTGTCTTGAGAATTTACTCAAACGTTTCTCTTAGGAAATCTGGTTAAGATGGTGTACTAACTTTCAGTTTTCAGGCTTTCTAGGTCCACAGTTCAGGATTGGTCATGATGAAATCGAATGGTTGAGAATATGTGAAGCATAACTCCCTTTTGCTTCTTGAAGCATAATAGCATAGCTCTATATATATATGTTGATCAATTTTTTTATATCACCTCAAATACAATATACACATAAACACCCATAACATATACACACAAGCGATTATAACTAAGTAATTATTTAACTATGATAATATATATTGATCAATTTCTCTGTAAACACATAAATAATATAAATACACATCAATTAGCTATGACTCTAGTTAATTATTTTATTTCCATCTTTGCTAGTTTAATAAAAGTGCACAATTAAAAATGATTGGATTTATAACATGCTTGCTTTGTGTTGTTCTTATTTGTTGTTTCATAGAATATCGTCCCGACGTCTTAATCAAGATAAAACTTAACAATGACACTTAACTAATGAAACAACTCAATTAAAAACGAAATATTGTAGGTTAGATTTCTCACACAATCAAAATGCAGCGGGAACGCTGCCCAAGTTTTAACTAAATAACCTTAATAATGAAATAACATTAGGAGCATCAAGGACGTTCCAACGCATATATTCAATCTGATTTAATTCCTTAATTAAAAGGATGAATACATAATAATCTGATAAAATCCTAACGTCAACAAATTAGGAGATTTAGTCGACTCGTATCCACTCGCGGGTGATGATGTTGATCATGTCGCGGTCGACGCTGATATAGACACCAACACAAGTTGGACTAAATAAGAATATAAATATAAATATATATATTGATCAATTTGTTTATATCACCTCAAATACAATATACACATAAACACCTATAACATACACACACGCGATTATAACTAAGTAATTATTTAATTTTGATAATATATATTGATCAATTTCTTTGTAAGCACGTAAATAATATAAATACACATCAATTAGCTATGACCCTGGTTAATTATTTTATTTCCATCTTTTGCTAGTTTAATAAAAGTGCACAACTAAAAGTGGTTGGATTTATAACATGCTTGCTTTGTGTTGTTCTTATTTGTTGTTCCATTGAACATCGTCCTGACGTCTTAATCAAGATAAAACTTAACAATTAGAGTATGTGTGTCATATGTGAGGTATTGGAGCTATTCCATTTTCTATATAACTGGTATTACAAGATCTCTAATATTCGAAGGGCTTTCCACTTTGGTCCCTGGTTGGTACAGAGAAAGTCTGGGGCTCCCCTTTGGCCCTTAGTTGGTACAAGGAGTTCCCTTTTATATTATATTCTTTCAAACGGGTAGTCGGTTCCTTATTTTCGTATGACAACTGAGGTCGTATATATTTGTTTTATCTCTTCTCTTTTGGTGAGGTAGGCGAGGGATTTGTTTTTTACTGAATGTGTGCTTTCGTAGCCGCTTATGTTTTACCAGGATGTTCCGCTCTGGAATTGAAGATTACTTTTTAAGTCAAGTTTGTAAGTTGAACTGCCAAAAACGCGCGCCCGTTTGACACAACTCGAGTTTGTAAGTTGGGCTACCGAAAACGCACGCCCGCTCGGGGGCGAATCCCTGCGTTATATGGGTAGATTATTTGGTCTAGATGATTTGATACTTTCGTACTACTATTATATCAAGCTATTTATTATAAGATATTTCTTTCTATTTTGGATTTCATCATATCGTTCATTTAGATAGTTTACTTGAAAGTCTTTAATGGTTAAATCAAAATGTCATTTAAATTAAAGTAGTGTAACTTAATTAATTTTATTAAGTGTGAACTGTTCCAACCTTGAACCGGATATAAACTCAAAGGCTGAACCTTAATCCACACTGAGTATTTTTTTTATAAATTACTCACGTTCCACGGTGGTTGTGGAGTCCAGGTGATGAGATCTATTGATGTACATATGAGAGCGCTAGGATGGAGATTGCTGGCGTCTACCGTATTGGACTTCTTCAATTACTTTTTCTTCTTTTACTTAGTTTTAGATTGTATTAGAGTAGTGATGGTCGGTCCCATATTTATCAATTGGATCGTCCTCTTTTGATATATTTTCCTTTTGCTTCTGTTATATAGACTTAGTGTACTTTGTAAATATAATTAATACTCATGATTCGAAATCGTGGACAGTTCGGCTGATGGGCCGAAGTCAAAAACTATCATGGACATCCATAGAAGCAGGCATTATTATTGGATCACTGGGTCATCTAGGCGGAAGGCTGAAGTCTCACGAAGTGAGAGCGTATCAGATGTATTTCATATTAATTGTTTATAACCCCTCTCTCTCCGAAAAAATATAAAGAATTAGTCTTTAAGCATCATATAATGCTCATGTTATTTCTCCATTATGAAATAACAAGAAAAAAAATAAGAAGAAATTTGTGACACAAAGTACATATTATAAAATTACGACTATGTCTACATATATATAAAATTATTATATAATAACTAAGGTAGTTATTTATAAAATAATAAGTTGAGGCATTGTGTAGTTGAGGAAAAAAAGAACTTAAAATTAAAATAATTTGCAGAATAAATTAACTAAAATATCACTGATGGATGAGACGCTTGAGCATTTACTTTTCTAAATTATTACTGTTCATCAAAGGATAATTACAAAAACTATTGAGCCTTTCTAAAATTTACTATCGCAAAATCTTTGGAAAAGCAATTATGTATTATGTTGATCTGATTGGAGACTGGAGAGGAGAAGATTGATAACTCTTTCTCTCTTTCTCTGTGCATTGTAACAACAAAAACCTTTTGCTTTTATTATTCCTCTACATTGATATTGAGTTATTCACTCATTTTCTATCTTTTTTTTCTGCTTTATCAAAGTCCTCAATGACTTTTGAGCCTTGGGATTGCGCAAAGGAAAACCAAATAATTGATCAGACCATCTCCAGTTCTCATACAAGAGGAGAATCTTATTGATTGACCCCATAAGTGAGAAATTCTCCCTTATTTTATCGAAATATAAATCTGAATTTTACAGTAACTAATTTAAATTAATATCGAAAGATAAACTAAATCTACTTTAATCTCTCCTAGCGAATCTTATTCTAAACAAATATAACGGCTACCTAACTGTCTACATCAATATTACAACTATATTAATAAATTGTCATCATCATAACTCTAATTTTTTTACTTAAACCTTCCATAAAAGAACATAACATAGTTTCTCACTCCCTCACCATTCAAATTACATCACAAAAAGAGAACAATCAGCCATTTCTTTTAAAAACCTTCAAGGACTTGGATTTGGATCGAAAAGGATTGGAGAATGCCCTTTCTTTTCTGGTAGAACTTCCATTCCAATCAAATACACCATTTTTTATATGAAGATCTCGGTGTCATAAATTTCTTCATCATCAATCTCATTAAGATTCCACCCAGAATATCCATAACTTGAGTCTGTTCCTGATCTTGAAAAGAAAGAATGTAAATGTATAATAGCTATCCAATTAAAACATGTAGAATTGTTTGCTAAATTTCCTATATCTTGTGTAAGAACCAAAGATAGCTTCAGAAACAGGTCTTGCTTAGAATTTTTACATAAAAAACTAACTAATCTAATTATATTCGATTCTAAAGAATGAAATTTTTTATATTTGCTATTTCTTTTCTTTTTATCCATATAGTCCATAATACAGCTCCTTTGAAAATCTCTATAATTACATTATCTTTAAGAGGTATTTCTGCATGTATATACCATAATTCATTAATAAATTGTAATTGATTATGGAATCCATTAAGCTCAGCTATTCAATTCCATAAGATTTGTGCCCACTGAACATGTAATAAATAGTTGATCTATAATTTCCTTTAGCCCACAGAATACACAACTAGTATTTATACTCATTCTCTTAGAAGCTAAATTTTATTTAGTTAAAACTTTCTCTCTCTTAACTAATCATAAAAAGACTTTAATTTTTAGGAGCATTTTTTTATTTCCAAATGGTTTCATAGTTTAATTTTTAAGAGGATAATCTTAAACTGGCTTCATTTCAAGACTATTAAGTAATGAGTTGATCAAAGAATGATTAAAAATATGTAGTGTATATTTACACTAAATTTGTTTGAAACTCTTTATACAATTGGATAGTAGTTGAATTCTATCTTAAAATTGTTTCAGCTACTGATTATTTAAACCTTAATCTCGAACTCACCCTTTGGCTGATGTCTCAAGTACAAACTTATCCTGTAGCAAGGTACTGTTGGTTTCTCCTAAAAGAAAAAAGAAAGGCACTGTTGGGCTTTTGCCTTTTGGAACCAATTTCCCCTTATCTCTATCTGTGGGAATTTATATCCGCTAGTGTAGTTTGCTATGGCAGGTTTTACTTGGGATTGAGATCTCCTACTTTTATTTTAATCTGAACCGTTAATTTATAATGAAGGGATCATATCAATATTAAAAAGTCTTCCTGAATTTCATTTGTGACTATCAGTCCGTCCTTTTTTAATCCGACGGCCCATAAATGAATAATAGGACCCTACTTTTCCCCTGAAATAATAGCAGATTCGGACCCTTTTGTTGTTGGGTCTGATAGAAAAGACAGGTACGATTCGTAAAATTAATATTATAATATATATAATATACAGTTTTTGCATTAAATTATAACCGTTCAATTTTAATTCAACCGTCCAAATTTGTCATGTAGGTCTTACTAGAGAAATGTATGCCAGTTGACCTAGAGTCCCAAAGTTTGATCCACCGTATATCGATTCTTTTTCCTTCTTTATTTTAAAGCACTGCTGGTCTCCTTGGCCGACAGTATTGCCATCATTTCCCGAAAATTTTAATAATAAACAAAATAAAATGAAAAAATATTAAAATAAGAAAATATATTTTTTTTATTACCAAAATAGAAAAATCGAAAACTTAGAATCCGGTTCTATACAAAATTTAAACGGCTGGCTCTCGTATGGAATTTGAGTGGATTATTTAATTAATAAAAATATTAATATTTTAATTGATGAGTTGAGTTGAATTTAGGTAAGTTTTTGTAACGAATTCGACTGCACTTATCGGGATTATAAATTATTTTTTTAACGTCGCAAATCATCGAGCTGTAGATATCCGAGTCTACTTCCACCGCGTTGAGTCCGATTTGCGATCGAAGAAACGTGCATTTCAAATTTAGCTCCATCTTGAACTTATATCTTAATTAGTCTTTTTTTATCATGAGTTTGCGTCAGATTCAATTTTGAATTACTCATTTCTCCGATCGCAAAACAGACTCGACGTGATAAAAGTAGACTCGAATATCTACAGCTTGATGTCTTGCGACGAAAAAAAAAGACTAATTATGATCCCGACGAGCGCAGCTGAACTTGTTACAAAAAAAATATTAAGTATGATTAACATTTTTTTCTACAAACTTCGACTACGCTCTTCGGGATTATAATTAATTCTTTTTTATCATGGCAAGCCATCGAATTGTAGATATTCGAGTCTACTTCCACCGCGTCATGTCTGATTTGCGATCGGAGAAACGAGCGATTCAAAATTGATTCTGACACAAACACATGATAAAAAATTACAAATTAAGGCATAAGTTGATAGTGGAGCCAAATTTTAGATGCGTGTTTCTCCGATCGCAAATCGGACTCAACGTGGTGGAAGTAGACTCGAATATCTACAATTCGATGGCTTGCGACGATAAAAAAGAATTAATTATAATCCCGAAGAGTGTAGTCGAAATTTGTAGAAAAAAATGTTAATCATACTTAATATTGTTTTTGTAACAAGTTCAGCTGCGCTCATCGGGATCATAATTAGTCTTTTTTTATCGTCGCAAGACATCAAGTTGTAGATATTTGAGTCTACTTTTATCACGTCGAGTCTGTTTTGCGATCGGAGAAATGAGCAATTCAAAATTGAATCCGACGCAAACTCATGATAAAAAAGACTAATTAAGATATAAGTTCAAGATGAAGCTAAATTTGAGATGCACGTTTCTCTGATCGCAAATCAGACTCAACGCGGTGGAAGTAGACTCGGATATCTACAGCTCGATGATTTGCGACGTTAAAAAAAGTAATTTATAATCCCAATAAGTGCAATCGAATTCGTTACAAAAACTTACCTAAATACAACCCAACTCATCAATTAAAATATTAATATTTTTATTAATTAAATAATCCACTCAAATTCCATACGAGAGCCAGCCGTTTAAATTTTGTATAGAACCGGATTCTTAGTTTCCGGTTGGGAACCGGATTCTAAGTTTCCGGTTTTTCTATTTTAGTAAAAAATATATATATTCTTATTTAATTCTTTTTTCATTTTATTTTGTTTATTATTAAAATTTTCGGCATCATTTCTCGCTTAAAAAGGAAAAGAAAAATGTCTTAATCATTCAATTCCATTTCCATCAGCTCTAGAGGTGACATAATTCGATCCGACCTGAGGAATCCGTCTGATTCGGCTCGATCTGAATCTGATTTGATTCGATATTTTAATAAAGTCAAACTATTCGAACTCGACTCAATTGGACTTGATATGATCCGTAATTCGAGACGAAGCAACACATGAGCGACCTGAGCCCGACCCGACTCAATCTAACACGACCCGTAACCCGAGATGGTGCGACACATGAGGTCTCTAGCCCAACCCAACCTGACCCGAGACGACCCGTAATCCGAGATGGAGCGACACATGAGGATTCGAACCCGATCCGACCCGACTCGACCTGATACAACATGTAAATTGATCTAATCCTATCTTGCACACATCATAATCTAAATTTACTAACAAATTAACATCAGAGAAAGTCAAGATTTACTAACACAATTCAATAACGCGACCCGATCTTGTTCGATTGAACTTAAAACTCAAAATAATACTTGAATATTGTCGGTGCAACCCGAATCGAACCCGACCCGATCTCGCCAGACCCGACCCAAGACCCGAAAGCTGTCGATGCCGCCCGACCTGAAATTCGACTCGGTCTCGCCCGACCCGACCCATCACCCTAAAAAGACCGACGCGACTCGACCCTAAATCCGACCTGATCTTGCCCGATCCGACCCATGACCCGAAAGTTGTCGACACATGACGACCCGAAACCCGATCCGACCCCAATCCGACCCCAATCCGACTATTGTAAACAGTCAAACTAACTCGACCCGACCCGACCCGGTCCGATCCGAACCCGCCCGATCGACCTGACTTACCACGTGGTCAGCTATTAATTCCCACCTTTAATAGCGGACCCAGAGACAAGCCCGCTATTAATTCCCACTTTTAATAGCGGACCCAGAGACAGGCCCGCTATTAAAAGTCGGAATTAATAGCGGACCTTCCTAGTGGTCCGCTATTAAAGGTTTACGAAATTTAAAAAAAACTGACAGTTGTTCAGTGACAGTTGTCAGATCATTCATGATAGAAAAAGTAACATTATGACAATTTCAAATTTTGTGTTCGTTTGTGCATTTTTTATATTTGTTTGTGCATTTTTTATGTTTGTTTGTGTATTTAAATTTAAAACAACATTACGAACTTAAATACAATAACAACAATATGAATATAATACATTGAAAATTTAACAAAATTTAAAAAAAAATCAGATTTCAAATAAAAAAGTTGAAAATTTCAGATTGAGAAAAATTCATTTTTTTCAGCAAAGGTAACAATGAACATGATAACGAATCTCTTGATTATATACTCGTTTTGGATGAACGATATATAATATATATATAGTAGAAACATACGAATTACATTACATGAATCAACAAGACATACCAAAACACACAAAAAAGTTCAGATTTAGAAAAAAATTGTTTTTTTAGCAAAGGTAAAAATGAACTTTTGTGTTTGTGTATTGAGAAGTTGAGAGATGAAGAGAAAAACTTGAGAGATAATGAAGAGTGAAATATATATATAAGAGATAGATGAATGAAATAAAGAGAAAAAAAGATGGAAATTCGTGGGATTTTTCTGGGTGATTTTTGAGCGTCGGATTGATTAGAACGGATAGTCCAGATTGTAAAGGCAGTGAGTAATCCGTGGGAAAGTTTTAATAGCGGACTCAGAGACGTGCCATTATTAAATATTAACTTTTAATAGCGGACCCATGGCCAGTCCGCTATTAAAAGTCACCCTTTAATAGCTCATTTTCTCTAAATTCTGTTATTAAAAGTTTTTATATCAAATTTCTTGCACTGCCGCTATTAAAACTCCTTTCTGTTGTAGTGCACCTCTAATCAGCTGTCCTAATAAGAAAAAAAATAGTTTAGAGCTGTTTTTTGTGAAAACAATATGTAAAGCTCAGAGAGGGTTCCATTGCATGCTAGGTTGCCCGGATACTCCAAAACCATGCCGCACCGCGTATCAGATACGTATCCGACGCGGAATCGCGTGCGATACGGATGCGATACGCACCGAATACTCCACGTAACGTATCGTATTATTTTAATATTGGGATACGGCAGGATACGGCTGGGATACGACAGGATACGGCTGGGATACAGCATAGGATACGGCTGGGATATTTTCAGTACGCAACAGCCAGTATTTTGGTCATAAGTCCTTCATCCGAACTCCGATTAAGCTGATTCAAAGTGCGTTGGAAAGCTAAGAAAGAGCTTTATAATCTTGGCTTATCATCGAGAATATTCTATATCTGAATTTCTACAGTAAAATATACTAAATTATAACAGTATCTTGAATTCTTACAGAACAAACTTAATTTAATCTTAATTACTTCTAAAACCTACATAGCAATATATATTATTATTTTAGGACAAAATACTGGATAACATGCATCTATAGTTGTAGTTGAATGTAAACAAAATCAAACATTTTAATATATAATGTGATTTTTTTTATTATTCTATATATACTTCCGTATCCTAGTTTGTTTTTTAAATGACGTATCCTCGCACCAGCATCGTATCGGATTCGATACCCGCACCCGCATCCGTGCAACATAGATTGCATGTGAGAGGTGTCACGTCAACATTTTTGTACTTTTTTCCGAAAAACTCACGTTCAATATTTAAACAAAATTATTACGTTGGGATAGATTATTGTCAAAAATAATTGCTCATATCGCGTCCAAAATATATATGAAATCTACAAAATGATAATAAAGAACTGATGATGATGGCATATCAAGACAAATGATTTTGAAATGAAAATAAACAGAACAATGATCAACCTAGTTATTCAACAAGCAAAGGTGCTTTTGTGTAAGTTTAAATGTTGGTATTGATGAGTACCAACATTTTGCTAAGATGACATGAAACATAACTTCTGCTGCAGAATCATCAATCATGCATGCTATGGTCATAATTAGAGCTGGTCATCAGTTCGAAGGCTTGCTACATGCCATTGCAAAATATAAATTATATATCCATCTATTTTGAAGTTAAACATTTCCCATATGGATATGTGATATGTATTAACCAATAGCAAAATAAAGATAGTAAAGAAACCAAGTCATGCAACAAGCCTAAACTAATAAACCTATACATGCAAATTTCATCTCAAATATTTAGGTTAACTTATCCAAAATGTTTTAACAATAAACAAATATTCCAACACGGCCAATTAATTTCAGCAAGAAATTTGGTGTTAGAATTGAGACGTCAAATACAATAAATAACGTTTATGCATTACGTTTATATGATTAATATATCAAACATGGTCACTAATATTACATTTAGTAATATGAAATACGTCATATAAATGTGATTAATTAAGAATTATCATAATACATATTTCGTTAAGTTTTCTATACGAATACATATAGAATTAAAGTAAATTAGTTATAATTGTTGATGGACCAATTATAATTAATCTAATATTAGTATAAAGATCTCATTAATCGTGTCATAATTTTTATAGATTACGAGATCTTGATAATATCTCGAAAATGAAGTCATGATCTTTAAAGATGGCAATATTTTGCTAAGATCTAAAAAATATACTCAATTTTGCTAAGATCTTAAGAAGATATGACATCTTGTTAAGATGTTAAGAAGATACATGATCTTATCATAATGCGGGATCTTTTCAAGATACTAAAGGCACTATTATTTAAGCGCTGGTCTCTAAGGAATACAGGTGTGTTAGATGTGCATGAGTTGCACTTAGGCTCTATTTTGTTCTCTCCATTAAAAACAAGAGAAAATCTTCTAATCTCCAACATTATGTTCCCCTGCTCTCATCCCTCACCCTCTTTCCTCTTTCCTCTTTTGTCTTGTTCTTATTTTGTCTTATTCCTTTTTTTAATGCATTTTTCTTTCTATTTCAACTACATTTTTCTTCTTCCTTTTTTTTTTCTTCCTTTTATCGTTCTTTCTTTTTTTCTATCTTCTTTTCAACGAGAAATTATTAAAAACGATGAGAAAACTAACAAAGACAAAAATAATGTTTGAAGTGAAGATAGATCTGAGGACGAAGAAGTGATGACAGATCTGAGAACGAAGAAGTGATGACAGATTTGAGAACGAAGACGAAATGCAACAAATGACCTTGAGACTGCCTCTGACTTTCTTCGTATTGACATGCATGAATTCTTCACAAAAGAAAGAAAGAGAAGGAGAAAGATGAAAATATAGACGTGCATCCAATATAAATACTTGTTTTAGTAGTATGAACACATATTTCAACTAGCCTGAACACATGTTTTATTTAGTTTGCGCCTATTTTGTGCAAAACAAATTTGAAACAGTACAAAGTAGACTTAAAACAGCTAGTATGAACACCTCTTTCAACTAATCTGAATACATGTTTTATTTATTCTGAACAAATATTTTATTTAGTCTGCGCCTCATTTCTATGCAAAAAAAGACTTGAAACATTGCAAAAACGGGCTTGAAACATCTAATATAAACACATACTTTATTTAGTTTGAACACCTGCTTTATTTAGTTTGCGCTCCATTTTATGCATAAACAGACTTGAAAAAGCTAGTATGAACACGCACTTTATTTAGTATGAACATCAGTTTTATTTAGTCGCACCCCATGTATTATGTGCAAAGCAAACTTAAAACAATGCAAAACAGACTTGAAACAACTAGTATGGACACCTGTTTTATTTAATCTGACACATATTTTATTTAGTATGAACACGCATTTTATTTAGTCTATGCTCCATGTATTTTGTGCAAAATAAACTTAAAACAATGCAAAACAGACTTGAAATAGTAAAAAACATACTTGAAACAACTAGTCTGAACACATTTTATTTCGATGGTTGAAAATAATGGCTATTCCAAAATAGTTGCTATTTTTGACAAAGATAGTGATCCAAACACAATTTTAGAAATAGCAATTGTAAGGATTAGTGTGCTATTTTTGTTATTTTGCTAACCCAACCAATAGGTTGGGTTAGTGAAGTTAGCATGCACAAAATTAGCTAAATTATTATTATTATTATCATCATCATCATCATCATCATCATCATTATAATTATTATATCATCATCATCATCATCATCCATTAAGATTGTTATTAATTATTATTATTATTAGTAGTATTATTATTAATATTATTATTATTGTTGTTACCATCATTATTATTATATTATATATTATCATTATCAGCATTATGTAATTTATTTATTTATAATTATTATCAATATTATTATTATATAATAACTATTATTATTATCAATATTATTATAATATAATAACTATTATTATTATCATTATTATATTACCATTATCATCATTATTATTATTATTGTCACTATAATTATTATTTTATTACAAATGTTATCATCATCTTGGTATTATTATTACTATTATATTAATAACAATATATTAATTATTGTAATTGTCATTATTATTATTGTTTTTATTATTACAATATAAATAAATTGTTATTAGTTTATCATTAGTATTGTAATTTTTATTATTATATTATCATTATTATTATTACTATTATTTACTAATTATATAGTAATTACTATTATTGTTATTATTATTATTATTATCATCATCATCATAATTATCACTATTTATTATATTATGTTATATCATAATTATTATTATTTTATACATTATTGTTGACAAGGAGGCTGACAATTATATTTTTTTAAATGACGCATGCTATTATTAAATTATATTATTTACTTTATTATTTTCGTAAAATAAATGTACTTAAAAATAAAAATATTCCACTATTTTATTATTTCCACTATCACTACTCCAAATGTGCAATACAAACAACATTTTCGCTAACATAGATAGCACAAAATTAACATTATTTTCATACTATTTGGAATAGCAAAAATTTACCAGTATTTCAACCACTAATCTAGATATTACTATTTTTTCACTAATCATGGCATGATCCAAACATACCCCTTGTAGTTTGTATGAACAGCTGGATAGTTTGTATAACCACCTTGTAGTTAGTATAAACACTCTGGATGTTAGTATAAACATTATGAATGTTACTATAACCACCTGAGCGCTTAGTATGATCACTTGTGAGCTTAGTATAACCACATATTTTATTTAGTATGACCATCAGAGGAGCTAGTATGACCACATACTTAGTTATTATGAGTACTTGAGCAGTTAATATGATCACTTGAGAGGTTAGTATGACCACCTATTTTATTTAGTATGATCACCAGAAGAGCTAGTCTGACCAAGCACTTGAGCACTTAATATGACCATATTATTAATTAGTATGATCACCTGAGAGGTTAGTATTACCATCAGAGGAGTTAGTATGATCACATCCATAGTTCGTATGAGCACATTTCACTGTTTTAATCGTTATAAATGTTATTTTTGACAACAAAAAAAACAAGCACAAAATAACGTTTGGTCTTCGAACGGACGTAACTTTTGACTCATAACTCTGATTCGTGAGTATGAGCATTTTTTGGAAACGGCAAGGTATGTCGCACATACTTTATGGGGTTGTGAGCCCGTAACGATACTGTTTGACCCCAAAAATGCTTCTAAAGTCTCTAATTCCCATTTTTTTCTACACCTTTTTTGCTCAAATTTCCTCAAAAAATGCTTCAAACAGTGCAAAAAGAGTATTTAAAACAACTTGTATGAACACCTGTTATATTTAGCACATATTTCATTTAGTCTACACCCCATGCATTCTGTGCAAAACATACATGAAACATTGCAAAAACAGACTTGAAAGAACTAGTATGAACACTCGTTTCATTTAGTCTGAACACCTATTTTATTTAGTTTGAATACATGTTTTATTTAGTCTGAACATCTGTTTTATGTAGTATGCATCCTATGCATTATGGGTAAAACATTCAGGATATTGTGTATGGCGAAAACATTCAGAAGAATGTGTGCGATCCAACTTCCATTTTTATCCGCGTTTGACTGTTTGACTTTCTAATTGTATCCGCATTTGATTATTTGACTTCTCTTTTAAGAAAGTTGGTTAGGGTCGGAAGTGGGGGATGAACATTGAGGGACTGTTAGTTGGACTCTAAAGACAAATACCTGAACTTTCATTCGTGAGTTGGGAGAAAAAAAAGAGCACTCGTGACTCGTGTCTCTTTGGAAGGACTCGTAAGCGATCAGTTCGATAGGCTAAAGAAAAAAAAAAGGCATAGAGCCTCATCTAGTGATACTGCTTGAGAGTCAGTCAAGACCAACACGTAATGTCAAGTAAGTAAAGTATCTGCATTTTTTTATAATTCTCTAGAATCGATATTGGCTCTAGCAATTGTTTATAATTTTTTTTTAAAATTGATAAATCTGAATTAGATTGCACCAATAATTGGTAGTTTTAGGTTGAAAATGTGATTTTCTTGTTCGCACATAGTAATATATGCGTCAGAGCTGATTTCTATTATTGTATATTGTGCAATTGTTTGGTTAATTAAAATATGTTGCCAATGGGTACTACACAGTATTGACAAATTGCAATTTATTAACGCCTATATGGCAAGTGGGCAAATTTAATTGACTTGTATTCCTGATCTGTTGAGAAATAGACATGTACAATGCAATTGTACGTAATGGTATAAATAAGGTTTATGGCCAATGAAATAATGGAAGCTTTAATTTATTTTTTGGCTGTCGGATCATATGTACCATAAAGTTTTGAATAATTGATTAATTGGAAGAAGTGTTTGGCAACTAAGTATGTTAGTAGATTATGCCTCCGTATATTCGGCAGTAAAGTGATTTTGTTGCCAGTGGTCAATTAAATATTGTTATAATTGAGTTGATTAGTTATAAATTTTAGCAATTATTTATAATTAGTATTTAACGCTAATAAAAAAAGATAAAATGCTAAAATTTAAAAGAATTTTAATTAAATATGAATTTAGTATAAAGATACTTAGTAAATACTAAATAAAGACTAAAGTAAATAATGCTATAAATTAATTTAACTAGTTATAAAGTTTGCTACTATTCATAGTTAGTATTTAATACTAACAAAGAAAGGATAAATTGCTAAATTTTATATTGATCATAGTTAATATTAATTTGGCATAAATATATTTAGAAGTTACTAAATAAGAAACCATAAATTGCTAAATTTCAATTTGATCATGGTTAGTGCATGCCAATTTGGCATAAAGATATTTAGTCATTTGCGAATATTAGTAATTCCTAAATAAAAGTTGTATAAAGTCTATAAATATTATATGCATATATAGTTAACTATTAAAAATTAGTTTCCTCTAATTAAAGTTGTAATTAGTATATATATATATATATATATATATATATATAGAATCAGGCTATGGTACTTACGTAAGCACCAAGCTCTTCCATACTTACGATCATATCTCAAGTATCAAAATGCAAATGGACGATCTGAACCGTTGAAAATATTGTCCATACTAAAATCTACTTGGAAACCAAATTTTTTATTTCTTGCAATTTTTTTAATATTTTATCGGATGGATAAAACATTGAGTAATCTGACGATATACAAACCTCAAATTTAACCAATTTCTACCCATCCGATAAAATAGTAAAAAAAATTCAAAAAATAAAAAAATCGGTTTCCAAGTAGATTTTAGTATGGACAATATTTTCAACGGTTTGGATCGACAATTTGCATTTCGATATTCGAGATATGATCTAAGTACGAAAGCTCTTGGTGCTTACTTAAGTACCATAGCCTGACTCTATAGATATATGACGAGTAGATTATTTTAAGATACGTCTTAGTATAGACTTTAGACATAATTTTTAAAATCTATGTAAAGACAATTAGAAATAAATGCCTCATTTTGCTAAACGATAATGTTCGCAAACATATATTATTGCTATAGAATAAGCAAAATGACCCATCAAAGTTTTAAATTGACGTACCTACAATAAATTTGTTAGTTTTTCTGAAAGGAGGATTAACTTTTACAATAGTTATTGTGTACATAAAGTAAGATGTACAAAGAAAAATAATGAGATATTATGTGCTAATGATATCTAAGAAAAGCATTTGGAATTTGGTGCACCATGGTCCATTTGTTACCCACCTTCCCCACTTAACTGACATGTTCATTAGTACGTGGATATGTTTATCTAGCTCAAAGGCGGAAAGACAAAAAGATTCATTAAAGAGTACTTTGTACACAACATCAAAATACATAAAGTTTTCTTGATTGCATTCGAAGGTGCATCATGCTAGATAGTATTTTGATTTAATTATGAAACTAATGGAGAAATTAGAGCTATAAAGGCCTTTAGATAGATTTTAAAATTATGATTAAGCATTAATTGTGACGCTTATTTCATGATTAGACATATATTTTGATTAGATCTTAAAGTTATCATTTGTTTGCATGACATACATAACAAATGTGATAATCGTTAGGTTTCATGTGATAAATCGACCCAAAGGAAGATAATGATCATCATGATGATTGATTATCACGTCAATTGATTGTCGACATAAGAATAGTAATAAGTGTGGTTATGATTATTAGTTTTCATGTGATTATTTACTCGGTCCAAAGGAAGAATAATTGTTTATGTGATCATTTATTGTTAACACTTAATTACAACTCCAAGATATAAAGGTAAATGATATCATCCAAAGATGATTCATTAAGAGAATTAGATATCTTGTTAGATAAAATGAAAAGCTTTTAATAAAAACGATATGCAAAAATCGTGAAGTTTAATCTTTTTTTTTTGCTAAATTGAAAATAACATTGCTTAAAGTTGAATGAATAAGAAAAATGATATGTGATCAAATCATCAAAGTGTGAATTCATAATTGAAAATTAAGGGAAAAGTTTAAAGAAAATATCAAAATTGCTAAAGAAATATTTATTTGAATATGTTTTGATTAAGAATAATAAATGGCATAAGATATATTCTTAACAAAACTCATTTAGATCAAATAAGAAAGCTAGATGATTTGATTAAAAGAATAATAAGTATGCTGCATAAAAGTTTAAAAGTTGGTTTGACATTTAAGGATCTAATTTCACAAATTTATGTATTATTGTTGTAATAAAGGCACTAGGTTTACCTTGAAAATTGAATTTTATTTGAATCTTTGTGATATACATACTATACCGTCCTTTAAGAAAATTTCAATTTTTCAATAAAATTTTCATATGAATTATGTAAACTTAAATGTTTTGCACATAAAATATTTAAGTTGTATCATATTAAAATTTAAAATGTAAGGATGAGTTATGAAATATTTTTATAATATATCACAATAATTATATTATTATAATATTATAATATTATAATATTATAATTATATATTACAATATTATTATATTATTATATTTATTGTTATTATTATTTTATAATAATATAATATTTAATAATAATATAATAATATTATTATAATATAATAATTATAATTATATTATTATAATATAATTATATTATTATAATATAATTATATTATTATAATAATATTATTAAATTATTAGTCTTAATATCACCCTTCAACTATTCTATTCCAAATCATAAGTGCCAAACAATATTGAATAGTCTATTCTACCACTCGTCTATCACTCTTCCAAAATCACACTATTCTAGCTCTATTCTGCTTTTTTAGCTATTCTAGCTTTATTCCTTGAAATGCCAAACGGACCCTAAGAGAATTGTTAAGATTTACTTAATTTAAAATAGAAACTTATATTCATTATGATTTAAAACAAGGTAACTTCAAATTACATTTAGTACACATTTAGGTGAGGTATGTTATTTATGTATGTTTTTTGCAAATTTAATACAAAATAATTTTGGATTAAAATTAACTATCAAGTAATATATAATATAATCAGACTCGGATAGCAAATCAATTAATAATATTTTTATTAATACAAAAATATCTAAATATAATCTAACTCATCAATTAAATTAATAATATTTTTATTAATAAAAAGTCAAAAAAATGTGCCGCAAATTTTAAATAAGTGAAAGACCACTGTTAGCAACCCTGGCTTTTTGGCCTTTACCGAAAGGCCAGTATTGTCAATACTGATCTTTTTTATTTTTAAAGCTTTTCAGACATTTTTTCTGTTTAAATTTAATTAATTAATTTAATTTCTATAAAATTAGAGAGTGAAGACTGGAGATTGATTTTTTTTATCATGAGTTTGCGTCTGAATTAATTTTGAATCGCTTATTTCTCCTATCGCAAATCAGACTCGACGCGATAAAAGTAGACTCAAATACCTACAACTTAATAGCTTGCGACGACAGAAATAAACTATTTAAGATCTCGACGAGTATAACCGAAGTTGTTACAAAAATACTTAGCTAACTAATCAATTAAATTAATAATATTTTTATTAATAATAAAAATCAAAGGGAAAGTTGCAAATTTTAAAATTTCAAAAGTCAGGATTGACAATTCTGACCACGTCATAGCCGACAGTTGGAATCTTTGCGGCTGGATCCCTAGAACAGACGCTCCTGTCCTTTCATGTCCTTTATAAACTTTTCTTCCCGAACCGCAATAGAAGAACTCGGTCAGGAACCTTGGTCCATGTGAACCAGGTACACGGATGAACTACGCGACAACGTGTGGCGTCTTCGGATTGAGTTGGTGGGGTCCGATTTCAGGTCCGGACGTCCGGTTCGGTCCGGTCCGGTCCGGTCACATCTTCATGGGACCCGTCCGTGTTTCCAGACTACAGATAGCCACGCACGCGGGGATTCTTGAGCTCCAGTTTGAAGTATGCAATCACAAAATCAGCATTTCTTGAAGTTTATTCATTAAAGAATAATAAAGTTGGAGAGTTCTTAACTTCTTATCGTTGCTGGAGCCTGAGGAATGAGATCTTCTGCCGCGCAGCACTGATACTGTGCATGCTGCGCAGCAACTTTTTAGGCTTTGATTTGAAATCTGAACCGTCTGTGCGGGTTCTGAATCAAATTTGAACCATCTGTAACTTATAGTGTAGAAAATCTAAATCGTTCGTCGGTACTGCACCGTAGAAAAACAACTTCCGAGCCTGAAGGGGAGAGAAGTGAGAACCTGGTGGTGATTAAATCAAAAAAAAAAAAAAAAGGAGAACCTGGTGGTGAGGTTACGTGCGTCACAGAGTCATGCGTTGATTTGAGCAAAGTCAGGTATGAATCGGAGGAGGCAGGAAACAGCAGCGACATGACCCATGAGGTGATTGCTCTTGTCAGGAACTTGAGGTCGCATGTGACCTTCATTTGTTATTGTTCGTGTTCCGAATGACATGGTAGCACTAAGTACCGATTTTTTTAAAATATTAATATATAAAATTAAAATGTATTTTTTTAGATGCATTTTTTTAGATGACATTTGCTTGTCTAAAGCTGAAATTTCTTTCAGTCATTTTTTTAATTAATAAATTCTATACACACAGATGAAGATGTGTATATAGACTTTATACACGCTGGTGGAACCTGTGAGCCTAGAAACTCACGCATGCGCCGAAGAGAAGAGAGAAAGAGATAGGATAAAACATATTTTTGTAGTTGGGATTCACGCATGCAGCACATTTTTTTGTTTTGATTTTTTTATTAGTTGTTCGTAGATTTGTTCGTAGACTTGTAACACACAGACATTCATAAATAAATCAGAAAATAAATCAAAAATCTCTTTGAAAATTTGCCACAATCTTGACTTGAACTCATGGCCTCCATAAATGTCTAATCCCTTAACCAATTACTCGCTGGCGACTTGTTTTGGCATTAAATATTGAACACGTGGCATATGTGAGACCCACACACCTCTTTTTTGTGAGACATCTTTAAGTATTAAATATTGAATATTTGTTAAATCATTGAAGTGGGACCCACTTGACGTTTGGTATCGATGGGAATCCAGCTCGTTCGAATTCGTATCCTTCGCAATGAACAGTAATTTTAAGAGAGATTTGACAATTTTAATGAATGAGTAACGATGTAGTAATTACTATACGAATTAGTCAAAAACGCTGTAACTGCTTTGAGAATCATGAGCAGTAGCTATTGTGTAAATTCTGCTCGTTCACACAATGGTGCAGCGTAACCATTTTATACAGCGACACTTCTCATATATATTTATTCCGGCTGCTCCCAGTGTTTGTAGATCGTCAAATGCGGGTCCCAGGCTGATAGGCACAAAAATAGTGGACCACGTCCTTGCCTTTCTTCTTACTATTCAGCTGAACCTGAGGCGCATGAGGGACTGTTTTTTGGCGCGTTGTAATTGGCAGAGAGCCAGAGAGTGCAATTCACCCTTTTTCTTTTTCGTATCTTCCCTGTTTGAACCCGGTGTGTGTGAGCCAAGGAAGTCGGGGCCTACATTCAGCGGTATAAGAAATACGGACCGAGTTTATCTGAAGTTTGAGACCATAAATGTTATATTTTGGCTGCTAGCAATATTCCTTGATGCCCTTTCGCTTGGATGTACCCGGATCATGTGAACCTTTGAAGGATATATTTTTTGGGGTAAAAGCATAATTCAAGCAAAAAATAGTTTTTGTACAATTAGAAGGTATACAAGTCATATACTCAAACAAAACATAAAAAACAAAAATAAAAAACAGCACCACCACATCACTTCTACCCTTGATCCCCTGCCAACTTTAAATCTGCTCCCTAAACTCCTTTATAATTTTGTTATAAAAACTTTATCAGAAATCCATTATACTGCTAATACGGTACCTCCCTATTCTAGTACTGGCTCCTCCCACGGTCCAGTGCCTAAAATTATTTTGTACCATTAGCCTTATTAACTAAAGCAAAGAAACAAAATCTCAACATCTTAAAAAACCTCAAATTATACACTGTATAACTTGAAATATTTGTGTTATCTCCAAAAAATTTACTATTCCTTTTTTCCACACTGTCCAAGTCAGGGCAACAAAAATATCACCCCAGAATTGAAATTCTGAAGCATTGAAAGATAGGATACTATCCCAAATACTATTACAAGATGATGTATTTATATTATTCCCATTATATGTACAATTTTTTTTTAATAATTATCCAGAAATTACTAATAAATGAACAATGAGAGGATAGATGATCAATTGTTTCCAATTGATCACAAAATGTGCATTCAGAGTCACCTTGCCAACCTTTTCTTAGCAAATTGTCTTTTGTTAGTATTTTATTATTAATTGTTAACCATAAAAGAGTTTGCACTTTAATGGACATTTAAATTTCCATACTGATTTGTCCAATTTTATCATGTTCTTATGTTTAATTCCTCATTGTCTTGTTTGTCCAATTTTGTGCCTTTATTTCTCTAACTAATTCTGACACCAATAGAAGGGTCAACACATGAAAGCTTACCACTAATAAATGTAATCATATCAGAAACACTTCTCGTAGTAGGATAAGATTTTTTGTGTTATTTTCTTGAATGGTTACCACCAAAAAATGAAGTACTCAGATCATAACCACTTCTCGTAGCAGGATAAGATGCTTTGTGGTGTTTTCTTGAAGGTTTACCACTCATAAATGAAGTAATAAGACATGAAGCACTTGGAGTGGTATTCTATGCATCTTTGTGGTGGTTTCAAGAAATGTTACCACACTTAAATGAAGTAATATAAGATACTTTGTGGCATTTTCTTGAATGGTTAAGACCCAAAAATGAAATACTCGGACCATAAACACATCTCGTAGCAGGATGAGATGATTTGTGGGGTTTCCTTGAAAGTTTACCACCCATAAATGAAGTAATCAGACATAAAGTGGTTAGAGTGGTATTCTACGCTTCTTCGTCATGGTTTCCTGAAAGATTTGGAGTTTCATGGAAGGTTACCACTCATAAATGAAGTAATCATACCAGAAATACTTCTCGTTATAAGATAAGACGCTTGGTGGCATTTTCTTGAATGACTACCATCCATAAATGAAGTACTCGGAGCAAAAACACTTCTCGTAGCATGATAAGATGTTGTGTTGTTTTCTTGAACGTTTACTACCCATAAATGAAGTAACCCGACATGAAGCACTTAAAGTAGTATTATATTCATCTTAGTAGTGATTTCATGAAAGGTTTTGACTTTCATGGAAGGTTACCACTCATAAATGAAGTAATCAAATCAGAAATACTTCTCGTAGTATGATAATATGCTTTGTGGTGTTTTCTTGATTGGTTACCACCCAAAAAGGAAGTACTCGGATCAGAACCACTTATCGTAGCAGGATAAGATACTTTGTTGCATTTTCTTGAATGGTTACCATCCAAAAATGAAATACTCGGACCAGAAACAT
>CAXKVX010005101.1:0-48758 GCA_964058865.1 Eleocharis quinqueflora
ATAGCTGCTCATGAGCTGCTGGATTTGCCTATTGATGAAGTGCTTCCCTCCGTCGCTGATCACCACTCGAGGTACTCCAAAACGGGGGAAGATAGTGTCCTTGAAAAGGCGCTTGACGGTGTTGGAGTCTGCCTTGGCACAAGGCAGTGCCTCCACCCACTTGGACACATAATCCACTGCCACCAAGATGTGTTCGTTACCTTTCGAGGCAGGGAATGGTCCCATGAAGTCTACACCCCAAACGTCAAAGAGCTCGACCTCCAAAATGGGCTGTTGGGACATCTCATTCCTCTTCGAGATGTTACCGGTTCGCTGGCATTGATCGCAAGAGAGCACAAAAGCATGTGCATCCTTAAAAATAGTGGGCCAAAAGAAACCTGCCTGCAAAACCTTAGCAGCTGTTTTAGATGAGGAGGCGTGGCCTCCATAAGCAGAAGAATGACAATGGAAGAGTATAGAGGGTACCTCCTCGTATGGCACACAACGTCTGAAAATACCGTCAATACCTACCTTGTAAAGATAAGGCTCATCCCAAAAGTAGTATTTGACATCCGACTTGAATTTCTTTCGTTGTTGATAAGTCATCTCCACTGGGTAAATACCTGCAGCCAAAAAGTTAGCAAAATCTGCATACCAGGGTACCGGAGGATTACCAGAGGAGTCGGAGACGAAGAGGACTTCCTGCTTGGGCGCAGGAGAGGCCTGCGGGGCCGCAGGGGGTAACTGCGGGGGCGCAGGGTGGGCCTGCGGGGGCGCAGGGTCACTGCTGGCAGAAGACAGGGAATAGAGCTGTTCGCCAGAGATTGAGTCATCAATTGCGAGGTTGTCTTGGGCTTCTCCTTCCCAGTGCAATCTAGATAGGTGATCCGCAACAGAGTTCTCCGATCCGGGCTTGTCCCTTAGTTCTATATCAAATTCTTGCAGCGAAAGGATCCAACGGAATAGTCTTGGCTTGGCCTCCTTCTTGCTCATCAGGTATCTTAGTGCCGCATGGTCGGTGTATACGACAATATGGGCACCAACCAAATAGGACCTGAATTTCTCGAGCGCATACACCACCGCTAATAGCTCTTTTTCAGTCGTGGTGTAGTTGACTTGTGCAGGGTCAAGGACTTTGCTCGCATAGCAAATAGCCACTGGCTTGTTGTCCTTACGCTGCCCCAGGACAGCACCAACTGCATAGTCGCTTGCGTCGCACATTATCTCAAAGGGCTGTGTCCAATCGGGAGGTTGCAAGATAGGGGCTGAGACAAGTGCCTCCTTCAACCTGTTAAAAGCTTTCACACATTCATCAGAAAAGATAAAGTCATTCTCTTTAATTAAAAGATTAGTCAAAGGTTTAGCTAGTCGAGCGAAGTCCTTGATGAAACGGCGGTAAAAACCGCAGTGACCAAGGAAACTACGAACACCCTTGACATCTGTTGGGGTGCAGAGCTTCTCAATGACTTCAACTTTGGCCTTGTCAACTTCAATGCCCTTACTCGTCACCTTATGCCCAAGCACAATGCCTTCTTGGACCATAAAGTGACACTTCTCCCAGTTGAGAACCGGGTTCACTTCTTCACATCTCTGCAATACCTTACAAAGATTGGCTAGACAGGAATCAAAAGAGGTACCACAAACTGAAAAGTCATCCATAAAGATTTCAACCTCTTTTTCAAGAAAATGAGAGAAAATAGCCATCATTGCCCTTTGGAATGTAGCAGGTGCATTGCACAAGCCAAACGGCATCCTTCGGTAGGCGAATGTGCCATAGGGACATGTGAACGTCGTCTTCTCCATATCTTGGGGGTGGATGGGTACTTGAAAGAAACCAGAGTACCCATCAAGGTAGCAGAAGTGAGTGTGTCTCGCTAGTCGCTCCAACATCTGATCCACAAAGGGGAGTGGAAAGTGGTCCTTGCGAGTCGCAGCATTCAGCTTGCGGTAGTCAATGCACATACGCCACCCAGTTGTGGTGCGCATCTGGACCATCTCACCTTTTTCATTTTTCACAACTGTTGCACCATCTTTCTTCGGTACTACATGAATAGGGCTTACCCATTTGCTGTCCGAGATAGGAAAAATAATGTTAGCTTCAAGCAATTTGAGAATTTCCTTTTTCACTACCTCTTGGAGAATCGGGTTAAGTCGCCTTTGTTGCTGCACGGAGGGCTTGTGATCTTCCTCCAAGTGAATTCGGTGTGCACAGATAGCAGGATTAAGTCCCTTGATGTCCTTGAGTGAGTACCCAATGGCACCCCTATGGATCCTCAGCTTCTCCAAAAGCCTAGCTGTCTCATCAGGGTTCAAATGCGAGCTCACGATCACTGGAGAAGACCCGTCAGAGTTAAGGAACTCATATCTTAGGTTGGAGGGTAGAGGCTTGAGTTCGGGCCTGCTCGCATCTGCGAGCGGTGGTGTGGGGTCAGCTGGGGCTTCCGGCAGAGGGGGATCAACTGCTGGAGTACCAACTGAACATGCTGCCTGCAAAACCTTACAAGGCGCAGAAGATACCTCCAGGGGCGCAGGTGAGGCCTGCGGGGTCGCAGGAGGCACCTCCAGGGCCGCAGGTAATACCTTCTGGGGCGCAGAAGGCTCCTGAGGGACCTCCAGGTCATAGAGCTCATCCTGCAAGCTAGAGAGAAAGTCATTATGATACCTTAGTGAATTTTGGGCTTTCTCGAGCAGATCCGGCTTAACGTCATCTACCAACTCATCTATCACATCCACTCGATAGCAATCATCAGGGCTGTCAGGGTACTTTACTGCATTAGCAACTTGAAACTGCACTTTTTCACTCCCAATCCTCATGGTGAGGGTTCCTTCGTAAGTGTCAAAGATAGTTCTTGCTGTTCGGAGAAAGGGACGCCCCAGAATGACTGGCACATCCTTATCTTCGTTCATCTCCATTACAACGAAATCTCCAGGAACAAAGAATTTGCCTACCTGAACGGGCACATCCTCTACAATCCCAATTGGCAGGCGTATCGAGCTATCTGCAAGCTGTAAAGTCATGCGAGTGGGCTTGAGTTCTCCCACACCTATCTTCTGGAAGACTGTGTGGGGCATGAGGCTGACGCTCGCGCCCAAATCACAGAGGGCTTTCTTAATTTCTGCCTTACCAATAGTACAGGGGATGGTGAATTTCCCCGGGTCCCCAAGCTTTGGAGGAAGCTCCTTACTTACCACTGCGCTGCACTCGAGGTTCAGCTGCACGCTTTTGCAATCATTTAAGCTCCTTTTGTTCGAGAGAATGTCCTTGAGGAACTTAGAGTACGAGGGCATCTGCAAAAGAGCATCCGTGAAAGGGATTGAGATTGTGAGTTGCTTGAGTACCTTCATGAATTTGCCAAATTGTTCGTCTAAACGCCCCTTGACGAGCCTTTGGGGGAATGGGACAGAGGGCCTGTAAGATGACTTGGCTTCAGGTTGCTTGCTTGTCACCTTACCAAGATCTGTTCTGTCCTGCTGTTGAACTTCTTGTTCTTCTGGTTTCTCTGTCTGCACTGCCTGCTGGGCCGCAGGGTTCTCCTGGTGGGCCGCAGACAAAGGGTGTTACAGGGCTGAGAGCAGCTGGTGAGCCTGCTGGGTTGCCCGGTTCTGTATTATCCGGCATTGGTGGATCTTGGTACTTTGTACCACTCCTCAACATGTGCAATGCTTTCACTTCTCCATGAGGGTTGGTCGACTGACTTGGCAACTTCGGTGGGGCTGCCCCACTTGCACTTCCACTTGCCTCCCCAACACCAAGCCTAGATAGCTTCTCGTTCATAGCTTGCAACTGCTCAAACAGGATCTGGTTCATCTTCCCTTGCTCATGCATAAAGTCAGTCACAGGTTGTGGTATGGCATCTTGCTTGGGTTGATAGAACTGGTTTCGGTTATTGAAAGGTTGAGCATTGCGGTTTTGGTTTTGGTTTTGGGGTTGGTTTTGGTTTTGGTTGGGGAAGTGGTTGTTGTTGAAATAGTTTTTGTTGCCAACTCCTTGTCCTTGCTGCTGTGGAGGTCCACTTGGTGTGAACCGAACGCGGTCATTACTGTTCCAAGTCCCAAAAGAATCAGGTCTCTCCCTCCAAGCTTGCCTGTTGGAAGAATTATTCTCATAGGAACGGGAGAATGGTGGCTTGGGGTAGAATGAAGGTTCATTGTTGAGGGAGTTGACTTGTGCACTCCCGTCATCAGCCTGCGTAAGAGGGCATGTCTCATACTCGTGTGACTCATCACCACACAAAGAACATGGATGTGCTTGCACCATCTTGGCAACCCCTTGCTGCTTGTTCAATTTAAACTCCAATGCATCAATCTTAGCCTGCATGAGGGCCAATGGATCAACTTCATACCGTCCTCCAGAACCACGGCTTGTGCCACGAGTCGTGTCACGATTCGACCATTGTTGCTGCTGGGCCAACCTGTCAAAGAGCTCTAATGCCTCAGGGGGCTCCATCTCAAAGATAGTACCACCTGCACCATAATCAACAAAAGCACGACTCTGTGAGGTTAGGCCACTATAGAAAAAATCAACAATCATCCAATGGGTCAAGTTGTGGTGTGGACAAGACTGAAGCAGTTGGTTGAACCTATCCCAAGCATCACTAAATGACTCATCTAGATCCTGCTTGAAAGCAGAAATCTGTGCCCTAATTTTGGCAGTTCTTCTTGCAGGATAAAATTTTGAGAGAAAGAGATTAGACATTTGGGCCCAGGTACCAATTGAGCCCTTTGGAATGAGGTTAAACCAAGACTTAGCCTTATCACGAAGAGAGAAGGGAAATAAGGCTAGCTTCACGTATTCAATGTTAGCTTGTGCACACTTCACGGTCTGACAGCACTGAAGGAAGGTGTTCAGATGGTCATGCGGGTTCTCAACCTCCAGCCCATGAAAACAATTCTGCTGGATGAGGTTGACTACGCCAGAGCCAAAGCTAGGTGGATCTCCGGCTACCGCAGGGAGAAGGATGGGTCCTTGTGCGTCATCAGCACGCGGAATATGAAAGTCTCGAAGGGTGCGAGGCACATATCCTTCATTGTTGTTGTGGTTGTTCAAGTTAGCAAGCCTTTGGGCTTCCGCTATCCTTGCTGCCTCTGCTAACCTCGCTGCCTCAGCTTGGCGTGCAGCCTCAGCCATCTGCTCCGGATTCATAGGTGTTGCCATTTTTGGGGTTTCAGAGGTTGTTTGCGGGGGCGCAGGAAATCTTCTGCGGGGCGCAGGAAGTACCTGCGGGGGCGCAGAAGAAGAGGAAGAGGCTGGTGTTTCAGGTTTGACCCTAGGTTTCGGTGGAACTTGTCTGCTCCTCAGGTGGTAGTCACCAACAGGAGGAAACTCGTCCAGTCTTGTTCCTGAAACAAATCAAGAAGAGAAAAAGACAAAAAGAAGGTGAGAATCTAGAATCAAAGTCAGAAATAGATTCAAAGCTATTGCTGCCGTCCCCGGCAACGGCGCCAATTTGATGTTCGGACTAGAACTAGAGTTGTGTGGGTCGTAGATCTGTCTATCAAATAATATTTATAGTTCCTAATCCCAATTTAGCGTCGCATCAAACGACGGTATATCGTAGATCAGGGTCGAACCACAAGGACGGTGAACAACTTTAAACCAGACTCTAATTTCAATTCTAAGACTTCTCAAACAAACAAGTAACTCTTTTTGGTGTTTTGGTATAAATTGGGGGGGGGGTTTGCAGTTGAGTTGGGTGACAAACAATCAATTATAAGTAAATAGCAAGTAAACAAAGCAAATAAACAATAACAAACAAGTAAACAACTCAAATAATCAATAATATAAAGGTTCCTAGGGTTTAGGACTTGAATTGACTTCAGGATTGGGTTCCTGCGGGTCTGTAAGAGGTTCCTGCGGGGCTGTAAGACCTCTTACAGGGCCGCAGGTAAGGTCTGCAGGGGGGGCAGGACCCTCTGCTGTGCTCTGTTATGTGTTGTGATTGGTGGTTTGACACACAAGACTAACTCAAACTCCCTCAACTCTCGTTTGTTGGTTGTTTAACAGATCAAGCAAGTCAAATACACCATTAAGTCTCTCTCGAGTACTTAAAATCAATTGAACGCGTTCTAAGGTTAGTTCACCCTCTCGGGTTGAACACGAGATTCCCTCTCGGGCTGTCTCGGACTCAAATAAATCAACCTAAACAATTCCAATATTCAAATGATGGTTACTTAATATTAAAACCCACACTAGGTTTGGCCTTCACCTACGGGTAATCAAGCAACAAGCAAGTAAACAGAGGAAAAGACAAGTATCAAGCAGTTCAATATGAAAATCACCACAAATAACTCAGTTAAAACATCAATCCATCCATGCAATCATTATCCTACCCTAAGAACTAGATAACTACTCACGACTCATGTTCATACAACAAAATAAGAGATAAAACAGAGAGTTCATGAGTAAAGATACAAATAAAACCCTTAAAACTTCGATCTCCACTGCGAGGTATGCTTCCCGGCCTTGAATCTCTCCTTAGGCGTGAAGAAACCTCCTCAAATGATGCCCTACAGCCTTCTCAGGTCTGTTGGCTTCAAGACGGCGTCCAAAGAGTCGAAAGTGGAACCCTAAGACCTCTGGAATAACTTCCTTTTATAGGGTCTGAGGCGGCTCTGAGGCTGGGACCTTCCATATCTGTCCCTGCGGGGCCGCAGGTGGCATGAACGGGCCGCAGGGAACATCTCTGGCCCAGCAAACATCTCCCAAGGTGGCAGGCAAGTCTCCAGGTCGCAGGCCATGTCTACAGGGCCGTAGGGACCTTCAACGGGGGCGTAGGGAGCACTTCTGGCCTAGTTAACCTCTTCCAATATGGCATACAAGTCTCCAGGCCGCAGGACATGTCTACAGGACCGCAGGGGACACTTCTGGGCCGCAGGGATTTCATCTGGCTCAGCAAACATCTTCTAAATTGGCCTGCAGGTGTCCAGGCCGCAGGGATCATCAACTGGGTCGCAGGGCATGCCAACTGGGCCGCTGGGATCACCTCTGGGACGCAGGAAAGCTGTTTCTGGCCTGAATCAAGTGCTATCTTGCTCTAAGTCTCTGTGCATGCATGAAAGGGTCTATTAATGCTTAATTATGCCCAGAGAACTCAGCTACACATGTCGTTCATCTCCCAAAGCACTTTGCCTCCTTCAGTAATTGTTGTTTTACTTGGCCAACTATCCAAACCAAGGGACGACTGTTTGGGAACACCTAGGACAGTCCCGTAACCATGTTCATCAGTTGTTTTGCCGGGTTAGATGAACTAAACCCTGGTTGCGACCTTTTCGGCCCTTCGCAACTAGCCATATGTGGAATCTACCTACTCTTGATGATTGGAAGTGATAAGTGGATGTGTACGTGTCTTTGTGGACTCTCACAAGTCACTCCTCTAGGCACTTTGAGTGCTTTGGTAGACTCACTTAGCTCTCAAGATCACTCTCAATTGGTGTTTGGTGTGTGTAAGGTAAGTTTCACCATTTTCATTGTTTTGACGCAAGCGCCAGGCACAACGAGTAGTCCTTTGTTCTAATCCCTCCAAGATCACACGAGGTGAACTCATCTTAGGGCATGCGGTGCTTTTTTCTTGGATATAACACCAAACACTAAGGGTTTAGCAACTAAGGCAGGGTTCCCTTGTGACCCAATGGATCCTGTAAGGGACAGGAGCCGAACCCCGTCCATTCTAATTATTCCCGGTCGGAATGGACGACACCGGGGCCGCGTCTTATGACACACACGGCTATGCCTTTCTGTGGAACTTAGATATATCATTTAAGGTGGGTGAAAATGTGTATCAGTGCACATATATGTGGAATCTCACATCTCTCCAATGATTTGTGCCTTAGGCATTTAGTGGATCTCACATTTCACTCATTGTTCCACTCAATTGGTGTGTGTTGGTAAGTTTCACCAAGGTAAGGTTTCCCCATTCAGATAAGGTTAGACAACACATACCAGAAAAGGCATAAAAGTGCACCAAACGTCAAGGAAATGAACCTGCAAGTCGAGATATAGGTACAACACGACAATTGCAACAATATGCCCCTTTATTGTAGTTATTTGGACCAATAAGGCTCAAGTTTATACCAAAAGACCCGGTTTTACCCTAAAGAATATATGTGTGAAATACACACATCAGGTTTTATGGAAATAAATATCATTTAAGGACATTGAAATATTTTTTAAGAAGATATATATATTATTTATGTCATTTAAGGACCTTTATATTCTTTCATGATCTTATGTTATTTATTCCTTTCATGTCATTTAGGGACTTAGAAATATATATATTTATGTCATTTTTGGACCTTTGAATATTCCATTATTTTATGTCATTTATGGACATTTATGTAATTTTGTTATTTCATGTCATTTAAAGACCTTTTGTTATTTTGGTGTCATTTATGAACATTTATGTAATTTTGTTATTTCATGTCATTTAGGGACCTTTTGTTATTTTGTGTCATTTATGGACATTTATGTAATTTTGTTATTTCATGTCATTTAGGGACCTTTTGTTATTTTGTGTCATTTATGGACATTTATGTAATTTTATTATTTCATGTAATTTAGGGACCTTTTGTCATTTTGTGTCATTTGTGGACATTTATGTAATTTTATGTCATTTATGGACATTTATGTAATTTTATATCATTTTGGACATGTATGTGAAATTTTGAACTTTGGTCTTTTGAGGATTTATGCCATTTATGGACTTCTAAGAATTTTCCTTTATTTATTTTCTTATTTAAATGAGGGAATATAATTTGGAGAAAGGATGTATCTTTCGCTTTATTTAAAGTGATTTTGTTCTTTTTTGAATTTGAAATATTTTAATTTGGAAATGCTTCATTTTGTTCTTATTTAGTGAGGACAACATGTATATTTTTGAATTTATTTTATATTATGAGAATATATCTTGATAAATATCGCTTTATGCTCTTTTGAATTTATGGAATTTTATTTGAGAATTTGTTTATTTAATCTTGGACTTGAGGTATTTTAAGAAAATTTCCTTTTAAACTTGGTCTTATGAATTTTGAATTTGGGAATATATTTTTATTTTTTATTTAGGATTTATCATTCTTATTCTTTTATTATTTATTTGACTTTTGAAGATTTTGTTTTTTGTTCATTTGGAAATATATATTCTTTTAATATTTTTATTTTTGAACTTTAACAATCTTTTATTTTGATAAGACTGCACTAAAATGCAAAAGAAACCTTTGTATTGCATTTCATGGATTTTGAATAAAGAGATATTTTTTGTGCACTTTTATTGGAGATTTATCGATTTTATTTCTTTATTAATTAATGAAGTACTCTGATTAGAACAACTCATAAATGAAGTACTCAAACATGAAGGACTTAGTGCATTCTATGCTTCTTCTTGATGTTCTAGTGAATGATTACGCCCTTAAATTAAGTACTCGAGAAGAAACTCTTCTCGTAGTAGGATATGATGCTTTATGGAGTTTTGTTGAAATATTACCTCCCATAAATGAAGAACTCTGATTGGAAACACTTCTCGTAGTATAATAAGATGTTTTTGATGTTTTCTTGAATGATTACCTCCTATAAATAAAGTACATAGACATGAAGCACATTGAGTGGTAATCTATGCTTCTTTGTGGTGTTTTAGTGAATGGTTACCCCAATAAATGAAGTACTCGAAGAAGAAACACTTCTCATAGTAAGCTATGATACTTTGTGGGGTTTTCTAGAAAGTTTACCACTTTACCCCCATAAATAAAACAATCGAATCTAAAACACTTCTCATAGTAGGATAAGATGCTTTGTAGTGTTTTCTTTAATGGTTACCGCCATAAATGAAGTACTCTTATTAGAAATACTTCTCGTAGTAGGATAAAATGCTTTGTATTGTTTTCTAAAATGGTTATCACCCAAAAATAATAATATCAGAAAATTATCGTAGTAGGATAAGATGTTTTGTTGTGTTTTCTTGATTATTTACCACCCATAAATGAAGTACTCGGACATCAAGCAATTAGAGTGGTATTATATGCTTCTTCGTGGTGTTTAGTGAAAAGTTACCACCCTTCAATGAAGTACTAGAATAAGAAACACTTCTAGTAGCAGGCTATGATACTTTGTGGGATTTTCTTGAAAGTTTACCATCCATAAATGAAATAATCGAATCTGAAACACTTTTCATATTAGGATAAGATGCTTTCTGGTGTTTTCTTTAATGGTTCTCGCCCATAAATGAAGTACTGTGATCAGAATTACTTTTCGTAGTAGGATAAGATGCTCTGTGTTGTTTTCTAGAATGGTTACCATCCATAAATAAAGTAATAAGATCATAAACAATTCTCGTAGTAGGATAAGATATTTTGTGGTGCTTCTTGATTATTTACCACTCATAAATGAAGCACTCGGACATCAATCACTTACAGTGGTATTCTATGCTTCTTCGTTTTGTTTTCATGAATGGTTACCCCCATAAATGAAGTACTTGAAGAAGAAACACTTCTCGTAGTAGGTAATGATGCTTTGTGGAGTTTTCATGAACTACTTCTCGTATTAGGATAAGATGATTTATGATGTTTTCTCTAATGGCTACCACCCATTAATGAAATATTCTGATCAGAACAACACATAAATGAACTACTCATACATGAAGGACTTAGTGCATTCTCTGCTTCTTCCTAGTGTTCTAGTGAATGATTACCTCCTTAAATAAAGTATTCGAAGAAAAAACTCTTATCGTAGTAGGATATGATGCTATATGGAGTTTTATTGAATAGTTACCACCCATAATTGAAGTACATGCACATGAAGTACTTTGAGTGGTAATTTATGCTTCTCGGTGGAGTTTTACTAAAAAGTTGCAACCATTAAATTAAGTACTCGAAGAAGAAACACTTCTCATACAAGGCTATGATACTTTGTGGGTTTTCATGAAAGTTTACCACCCATAAATTAAGTTATTGAATTTGAAACACTTCTCGTAGTATGATAAGATGTTTAGTGGTGTTTTCTTTAATGGTTACCGCCCATAAATGAAGTACTCTGATCAGAAATACTTCTCGTAGTATGATAAGATGCTTTGTGTTGTTTTCTACAATGGTTACCACCCAAAAATAAAGTAATAATATCAGAAATAATTCTCATAATAGGATAAGATGTTTTGTGGTGCTTCTTGATTATTTTCCACTCATAAATGAAGTACTCGGACAACAATTACTTACAGTGGTATTCTATGCTTCTTCGTTTTGTTTTAGTGAATGGTTACCCCCATAAATGAAGTACTCGAAGAAGAAACACTTCTCGTAGTAGGCAATGATGCTTTGTGGAGTTTTCATGCAAGGTTACAACCCATAAATTAAGAATCTGATCTGAACTACTTCTCGTAGTAGATTAAGATTATTTGTGAGGTTTCCTTTAATGGTTACTATCCATTAATGAAGTATTCAGAACAAAACAACTCATAATTGAACTACTCATACATGAAGGACTTAGTGCATTCTCTGCTTCTTCCTGGTGTTCTAGTGAATGATTACTACCTTAAATGAAGTACTCGATGAAGAAATACTTCTCATTGTAGGCTATGATACTTTGTGGAGTTTTATTGAATGTTTACCACACCTAAATGAAATTATCGAATCTGAAACACTTCTCGTAGTAGGATAAGATGCTTTGTGGTGTTTTCTTTAATGGTTACTGCCCATAAATGAAGTGCTCTGATCATAAATACTTCTCGTAGTAGGATAAGATGCTTTGTGATGTTTTCTACAATGGTTACAACCCATAAATGAAGTAATAATATCAGAATCAATTCTCGTAGTAGGGCAAGATGTTTTGTGGTGTTTCTTGATTATTTACCACTCCTAAATGAAGTACTCGGACATCAAGCACTTACAGTGGTATTCTATGCTTCTTCGTGTTGTTTTAGTTAATGGTTACCCCAATAAATGAAGAACTCAAAAAAGAAACACTTATCATAGTAGACAATGATGCTTTCTGGAGTTTTCACGAAAGGTTACTATCCAAAAATTAAATAATCTGATCTGAACTACTTCTTGTTGTAGGATAAGATTTGTGAGATTTTCTTTAATGGTTATCACCCATTAATGAAGTATTTTGATCATAACAACTCATAAATGATCTACTCGTACAAGAAGGACTTAGTGCATTCTCTTCTTCTTCCTGGTGTTCTATTGAATGATTACCTCCTTAAATGAAGTACTCGAAGAAGAAACTCTTATCGTAGTAAGATATGACACTTTATGGAGTTTTCTGGAAATATTACCATCCATAAATGAAGAACTTGGCTCAGAAACACTTCTCGTAGTTGGATAAGATGCTTTTTGGTGTTTTCTTGAATGGTTACCACCCATAAGTGAAATACATGCACATGAAGTACTTTGAGTGGTAATCTATGCTTCTCTGTGGTGTTTTAGTGAAAAGTTACCACCTTTAATTGAAGTACTTGAAGAAGAAACACTTCTCATAGTAGGCTATGATACTTTTTGGGGTTTTCATGAAAGTTTACCACACATAAATGAAATTATCGAATCTGAAACACTTCTCGTAGTATGATAAGATGCTTTGTGGTGTTTTCTTTAATGGTTACCGCTCATAAATGAAGTACTCTGATCAGAAATACTTCTCGTAGTATGATAAGATGCTTTGTGTTGTTATCTATAGTGGTTGCCACCCATAAATGAAGTAATAATATCAGAAACAATTCTCGTAGTAGGACAAGATGTTTTGTGGTGTTTCTTGATTATTTACCACTCCTAAATGAAATACTCGGACATCAATTACTTACAGTGGTATTCTATGCTTCTTCGTATTGTTTTAGTGAATGGTTACCCCAATAAATGAAGTACTCGAAGAAGAAGCACTTCTCATAGTAGGCTATGATACTTTGTGGGGTTTTCTTGATAGTTTACCACCCATAAATGAAATTATCAAATCTAAAACACTTCTTAGTGTAGGATAAGATGCTTTGCGGTGTTTTTTTAATGTTTAGCCCCCATAAATGACGTACTCTGATCAGAAATACTTCTTGTAGTTGGATAAGATGCTTTGTGTTGTTTTCTAAAATGGTTACCACCCATAAATGAAGTAATAATATCAAAAACAATTCTCGTAGTAGGATAAGATGTTTTGTGGGCTTCTTGATTATTTACCACTCATAATTGAAGTAATCGGACAACAATTACTTACAGTTGTATTCTATGCTTTTTCGTATTGTTTTAATGAATGGTTACCCCCATAAATGAAGTACTCGAAGAAGTAACACTTCTCGTAGTAGGCAATGATGCTTTGTGGAGTTTTCATGCAAGGTTACAACCCATAAATTAAGTAATATGATCTGAACTACGTCTCGTAGTAGGATAAGATGATTTGTGAGGTTTCCTTTAATGGTTACCATCCATTAATGAAGTATTCAGATTAGAACAACTCATAATTGAATTACTCATACAAGAAGGACTTAGTGCATTCTCTGCTTCTTCCTGGTGTTCTAGTGAATGATTACCTCCTTAAATGAAGTAATCGAAGAAGAAAATCTGCTCATAGTAGGATATGATGCTTTATGGAGTTTTATTGAAAGATTACCACCTATAAATGAAGAACTCTGCTCAGAAACACTTATCGTAGTAGGATATGATGTTTTTTTGGTGTTTTCTTGAATGGTTACCACCCATAAATGAAGTACATGCACATGAAGTACTTTGAGTGGTAATCTATACTTCTCTGTGGTGTTTTAATGAAAAGTTACCACCATTAAATGAAGTACTCGAAGAAGAAATACTTCTCATTGTAGGCTATGATACTTTGTGGGCTTTTATTGAAAGTTTACCACACATAAATGAAATTATCGAATCTGAAACACTTCCCGTAGTAGGATAAGATGCTTTGTGATGTTTTCTACAATGGTTACAACCCATAAATGAGGTAATAATATCAGAAACAATTCTCGTAGTAGGACAAGATGTTTTGGGGTGTTTCTTAATTATTTACCACTCCTAAATGAAGTACTCGGACATCAAGCACTTACAGTGGTATTCTATACTTCTTCGTTTTGTTTTAGTGAATGGTTACCCCCATAAAAGAAGAACTCAAAAAATAAACACTTCTCTTAGTAGGTAATGATGCTTTCTGGAGTTTTCATGAAAGATTACAACCCATAAATTAAATAATCTGATCTGAACTACTTCTCGTAGTAGGATAAGATGATTTGTGAGATTTTCTTTAATGGTTATCACCCATTAATGAAGTATTCTGATCATAACAACTCATAAATGAACTACTCGTACAATAAGGACTTAGTGCATTCTCTTCTTCTTCCTAGTGTCCTAGTGAATGATTACCTCCTTAAATGAAGTACTCGAAGAAGAAACTCTTATCGTAGTAAGATATGACACTTTATGGAGTTTTCTGGAAATATTACCATCCATAAATGAAGAACTTGGCTCAGAAACACTTCTCGTAGTTGGATAAGATGCTTTTGGGTGTTTTCTTGAATGGTTACCACCCATAAGTGAAATACATGCACATGAAGTACTTTGAGTGGTAATCTATGCTTCTCCGTGGTGTTTTAGTGAAAAGTTACTACCTTTAATTGAAGTACTCGAAGAAAAAACACTTCTCATAGTAGGCTATGATACTTTGTGGGGTTTTCTTGAAAGTTACCACCCATAAATTAAATTATCGAATCTGAAACACTTCTCGTAGTAGGATAAGATGATTTGTGGTATTTTTTTTTTAGGTTTACCCCCATAAATGTAGTACTCTGATAAGAAATACTTCTCGTAGAAGGATAAGATGCTTTGTGTTGTTTTCTCGAATGGTTACCACCCATAAATGAAGTAATAATATCATAAACAATTCTCGTAGTAGGATAAAATGTTTTGTGGTGCTTCTTGATTATTTACCACTCGTAAATGAAGTACTCGGACATCAATTACTTACAGCGGTATTCTATGCTTCTTCGTGTTATTTTAGTGAATTGTTACTCCCATAAATGAAGTACTCGAAGAAGAAACACTTCTCGTAGTAGGCAATGATGATTTGTGGAGTTTTCATGAAAGGTTACAATCCATAAATTAAGTAATCTGATCTCAACTACTTCTCGTAAGGATAAGATGATTTGAGAGGTTTTCTTTAATGGTAACCACCCATTAATGAAGTATTCTGATCAGAACAACACATAAATGAACCACTCATACATGAAGGACTTTGTGCATTCTCTGTTTCTTCCTGGTGTTCGAGTGAATGGTTAACTCCTTAAATGAAGTATTTGAAGAAGAAACTCTTCTCGTAGTAGGATATGATGCTTTATGGAGTTTTATTGAAAAATTACCACCCATAAATGAAGAACTCTGCTCAAAAATACTCTCGTAGTAGGATAAGATGTTTTTGGTATTTTCTTGAATGGTTACCACCCAAAAGTGAAGTACATGCACATGAATTACTTTGAGAAGTAATCTATGCTTCTTCGTGTTGTTTTATTGAAAAGTTACCACCATTAAATGAAGTACTCGAAAAAGAAATACTTCTCATTGTAGGCTATGATACTTTGTGGAGTTTTCTTGAATGTTTACCACCCATAAATGAAATTATCGAATCTGAAACAATTTTCGTAGTAGGATAAGATGCTTTGTGGTGTTTTCTTTAATGGTTACCGACCATAAATGAAGTACTCTGATAAAAAATACTTCTCGTAGTAGGATAAGATATTTTGTGTTGTTTTCTACAATGGTTGCAACTCATAAATGAAGTAATAATATCAGAAAAAAATTCTCGTAGTAGGTCAAGATATTTTGTGGTGTTTCTTGATTATTTACCACTCGTAAATGAAGTACTCGGACACCAAGCACTTAAAGTAGTATGATAAGATGATTTGTGAGATTTTCTTTAATGGTTATCACCCTTTAATGAAGTATTCTGTTCGTAACAACTCATAAATGAACTACTCATACATGAAGGACTTAGTGCATTCTCTGCTTCTTTCTAGTGTTCTAGTGAATGATTACCTCCTTAAATGAAGTACTCGAAGAAGAAACTCTTATCGTAGTAAGATATGACATTTTATGGTGTTTTCTGGAAGGATTACCATCCATAAATGAAGAATTTGGCTCAGAAACACTTTTTGTAGTTGTATAGGATGCTTTTTGGTATTTTCTTGAATGGTTACCCCCCCCCATAAATGAAGTGCCCTAATGAGAAATACTTCTCGTAGTAGGATAAGATGTTTTGTTGTGTTTTTTTTATGTTTACCGCCCATAAATGAAGTACTCTGATCAGAAATACTTCTCGTAGTAGGATAAGATGTTTTTTTGTTGTTTTGTAGAATGGTTAACACCCATAAATGACGTAATAATATCAGAAACAATTCTCGTAGTAAGATAATAAATTGTGTGGTGTATCTTGATTATTTACCACCCATAAATGAAGTACTCGGATATCAATTAATTACAGTGGTATTCTATACTTCTACGTGTTGTTTTAGTGAATGGTTATCCCCATAAATGAAGTACTCGAAGTAGAAACACTTCTCGTAGTAGGCAATGATGCTTTGTGGAGTTTTCATGAAAGTTTACCGCCCATAAATGAAATAATCGAATCTGAAACACTTCTCGTTGTAGGATAAGATGCTTTGTGGTGTTTTTTTCATTTTTACCCCCCATAAATGAAGTATTGTGATCAAAAATACTTCTCGTAGTAGGATAAGATGATGTGTGTTGCTTTCTAGAATGGTTACCACCCATAAATGATGTAATAATATCAGAAACAATTCTCGTAGTAGGATAAATTGTTTTGTGGTGTTTCTTGATTATTTACCACTCATAAATGAAGTACTCGGACATCAATTACTTACAGTGGTATTCTATGCTTCTTCGTGTTGTTTTAGTGAATGATTAGCCCCATAAATGAAGTACTCGAAGAAGAAACATTCCTCGTAGTAGGCAATGATGCTTTATGGAGTTTTCAGCAAATTTTGTAATCTGATCTGAACTACTTCTCGTAGTAGGATAAGATGATTTGTGAGGTTTTCTTTAATGGTTACCATCCATTAATGAAGTATTCTGATCAGAACAACACATAAATTATCTACTCCTACATGAAGGACTTAGAGCATTCTCTACTTCTTCCTGGTGTTCTAGTGAATGATTACATCCTTAAATGAAGTACTCGAAGAAGAAACTCTTCTCGTAGTAGGATATGATGCTTTTTGGAGTTTTATTGAAATATTACATCCCATAAATGAAGAACTATGCTCAGAAATACTTCTCGTACTAGGAAAATATGTTTTTGGTGTTTTCTTGAATGGTTAACACCCATAAGTGAAGTAAATGCACATGAATTACTTTGAGTGGTAATATTTGCTTCTTTGTGGTGTTTTAGTGAAAAGTTACACCATTAAATGAAGTACTCGAAAAAGAAATACTTCTCATTGTAGGCTATGATACTTTGTTGGGTTTTCTTGAATGTTTACCACTCCAAAATGAATTTATCGAATCTAAACCACTTCTCGTGGTAGGATAGGGTGCTTTGTGGTGTTTTCTTTAATGGTTACCGCACATAAATGAAGTACTCTGATCAGAAATACTTCTCGTAGTAGGATAAGATGCTTTGTATTGTTTTCTACAATGGTTACAACCCATAAATGAAGTAATAATATCAGAAACAATTCTCGTAGTAGGACAAGATGTTTTAGGGTGTTTCTTGATTATTTACCACTCCTAAATGAAGTACTCGGTAATCAAGCACTTACAGTGGTATTCTGGAGTTTTCATGAAAGGTTACAACCCATAAATTAAGTAATCGCATCTGAACTACTTCTCGTAGTAGGATAAGATGATTTGTGATGTTTTCTTTAATGGTTACCACCCATTAATGATGTATTCTGATCAGAACAACACATAAATGAACTACTCATACATGAAGGACTTAGTGCATTCTCTGCTTCTTTCTGGTGTTCTAGTGATTGATTACCTCCTTAAATGAAGTACTCGAAGAAGAAACTCTTATCGTAGTAAGATATGACACTTTATGGAGTTTTCTGGAAAGATTACCATTCATAAATGAAGAACTTGGCTCAGAAACACTTCTCGTAGTTGGATAAGATGCTTTTCGGTGTTTTCATGAATGGTTACCCCCCCCTCCATAAATGTAGTGCCCTAATCAGAAATACTTCTCGTAGTAGGATAAGATGTTTTGTAGTGTTTTTTTTTATGTTTACCGCCCATAAATGAAGTACTGTGATCAGAAATACTTCTCGTAGTAGGATAAGATGCTTTTTGTTGTTTTGTAGAATGGTTACCACCCATAAATGACGTAATAATATCAGAAACAATTCTCGTAGTGGGATAATATGTTGTGTGGTGTATCTTGATTATTTACCACCCATAAATGAAGTACTCGGACATCAATTACTTATAGTGGTATTCTATACTTCTACGTGTTGTTTTAGTGAATGGTTATCCCCATAAATGAATTACTCGAAGAAGAAACACTTCTCGTAGTAGGCAATGTTTCTTTGTGGAGTTTTCATGAAAGTTTACCGCCCATAAATGAAATTATCGAATCTGAAACACTTCTCGTTGTAGGATAAGATGCTTTGTGGTGTTTTTTTTCATATTTACCCCCCATAAATGAAGTACTCTGATCAGAAATACTTCTCGTAGTAGGATAAGATGCTTTGTGTTGTTTTCTAGAATGGTTACCACCCATAAATGAAGTAATAATATCAGAAACAATTCTCGTAGTAGGATAAGTTGTTTTGTGGTGTTTCTTGAATATTTACCACTCATAAATGAAGTACTCGGACATCAATTACTTACAGTGGTATTCTATGCTTCTTCGTGTTGTTTTAGTGAATGATTAGCCCCATAAATGAAGTACTCGAAGAAGAAACACTTCTCGTAGTAGGAATTGATGCTTTGTGGAGTTTTCATGAAAGGTACCCATAAATTTTGTAATCTGATCTGAACTACTTCTCGTAGTAGGATAAGATGATTTGTGAGGTTTCTATAATGGTTACCATCCATTAATGAAGTATTCTGATCAGAACAACACATAAATTAACTTCTCATACATGAAGGACTTAGAGCATTCTCTGCTTCTTCCTGGTGTTCTAGTGAATGATTACATCCTTAAATGAAGTACTCGAAGAAGAAACTCTTCTCGTAGTAGGATATGATGCTTTTTGGAGTTTTATTGAAATATTACATCCCATAAATGAAGAACTATGCTCAGAAATACTTCTCGTACTAGGAAAATATGTTTTTGGTGTTTTCATGAATGGTTACCACCAATAAGTGAAGTACATGCACATGAATTACTTTGAATGGTAATTTATGCTTCTCTGTGGTGTTTTAGTGAAAAGTACCACCATTAAATGAAGTACTCGAAAAAGAAATACTTCTCATTGTAGGCTATGATACTTTGTTGGGTTTTCCTGAATGTTTACCACTCCTAAATCAATTTATCGAATCTAAAACACTTCTCGTAGTAGGATAAGATGCTTTGTGGTGTTTTCTTTAATGGTTACCGCCCATAAATGAAGTACTCTAATAAAAAATATTTCTCGTAGTAGGATAAGATGCTTTGTGTTGTTTTCTACATTGGTTACCACCCATAAATGAAGTAATAATATCAGAAACAATCCTCGTAACAGGACAAGATGTTTTGGGGTGTTTCTTGATTATTTACCACTCCTAAATGAAGTACTCGGACATCAAGCACTTACAGTAGTATGATAAGATGATTTGTGAGATTTTCTTTAATGATTATCACCCATTAATGAAGTATTCTGTTCGTAACAACTCATAAATGAACTACTCATACATGAGGTACTTAGTGCATTCTCTGCTTCTTTCTAGTGTTCTAGTGATTGATTACCTCCTTAAATGAAGTACTCGAAGAAGAAACTCTTATCATAGTAAGATATGACACTTTATGGAGTTTTCTGGAAAGATTACCATCCATAAATGAAGAACTTGGCTCAAAAACACTTCTTGTAGTTGGATAAGATGCTTTTTGGTGTTTTCTTGAATGGTTACCCCCCCCCCCCCCCCCATAAATGAAGTGCCCTAATCAGAAATACTTCTCGTAGTAGTTTAAGATGTTTTGTTTTGTTTTTTTTATGTTTACCGCCCATATTTGAAGTACTCTGATCAGAAATACTTCTCGTAGTAGGATAAGATGATTTTTGTTGTTTTGTAGAATGGTTACCACCCATAAATTACATAATAATATCAGAAACAATTCTCTAGTAGAATAATATGTTGTGTGGTGTATCTTGATTATTTACCACCCATAAATGAAGTACTCGGACATCAATTACTTACAATGGTATTCTATACTTCTACGTGTTGTTTTAGTGAATGGTTATCCCCATAAATGAAGTACTCGAAGAAGAAAAACTTCTCGTAGTAGGCAATGATGCTTTGTGGAGTTTTCATGAAAGTTTACCGCCCATAAATGAAATTATCGAATCTGAAACACTTCTCGTTGTAGGATAAGATGTTTTGTGGTGTTTTTTTCATTTTTACCCCCCATAAATGAAGTACTCTAATCAGAAATACTTCTCGTAGTAGGATAAGATGCTTTGTGTTGTTTTCTAGAATGGTTACCACCCATAAATGAAGTAATAATATCAGAAACAATTCTCGTAGTAGGATAAGTTGTTTTGTGTTGTTTGTTGATTATTTACCACTCATAAATGAAGTACTCGGACATCAATTACTTACAGTGTTATTCTATGCTTCTTCGTGTTGTTTTAGTGAATGATTAGCCCCATAAATGAAGTACTCGAAGAAGAAACACTTCTCGTAGTAGGAATTGATGCTTTGTGGAGTTTTCATGAAAGGTTACAACCCATAAATTTTGTAATCTGATCTGAACTACTTCTCGTAGTAGGATAAGATGATTTGTGAGGTTTCTATAATGGTTACCATCCATTAATGAAGTATTCTGATCAGAACAACACTTAAATTAACTTCTCATACATGAAGGACTTAGAGCATTCTCTGCTTATTCCTGGTGTTCTAGTGAATGATTACATCCTTAAATGAAGTACTCGAAGAAGAAACTCTTCTGGTAGTAGGATATGATGTTTTTTGGAGTTTTGTTGAAATATTACATCCCATAAATGAAGAACTATGCTCAGAAATACTTCTCGTACTAGGAAAATATGTTTTTGGTGTTTTCTTGAATGGTTACCACCCATAAGTGAAGTACATGCACATGAATTACTTTGAGTAGTAATTTATGCTTCTTCGTGTTGTTTTAGTGAAAAGTTACCACCATTAAATGAAGTACTCGAAAAAAAATACTTCTCATTGTAGGCTATGAAACTTTGTTGGGTTTTCTTGAATGTTTACCACTCCTAAATGAATTTATCGAATCTAAAACACTTCTCGTAGTAGGATAAAATGCTTTATGGTGTTTTCTTTAATGGTTACCGCCCATAAATGAAGTATTCTGATAAAAAATACTTCTCGTAGTAGGATAAGATATTTTGTGTTGTTTTCTACAATGGTTGCAACCCATAAATGAAGTAATAATATCAGAAACAATTCTCGTAGAAGATATTTTGTGGTGTTTCTTGATTATTTACCACTCGTAAATGAAGTACTCGGACATCAAGCACTTAAAGTAGTACGATAAGATGATTTATGAGATTTTCTTTAATGGTTATCACCCATTAATGAAGTATTTTGTTCGTAACAACTCTTAAATGAACTACTCATACATGAAGGACTTAGTGCATTATCTGCTTCTTTCTAGTGTTCTAGTGAATGATTACCTCCTTAAATGAAGTACTCGAAGAAGAAACTCTTATCGTAGTAAGATATGACACTTTATGGAGTTTTCTGGAAAGATTACCATTCATAAATGAAGAACTTGGCTCAGAAACACTTCTTGTAGTTGGATAAGATGCTTTTTGGTGTTTTCTTGAATGGTTACCCCCCCCCCCCATAAATGAAGTGCCCTAATCAGAAATACTTCTCGTAGTAGGATAAGATGTTTTGTTGTGTTTTTTTTATGTTTACCCGCCCGCCCATAAATGAAGTACCCTGATCAGAAATACTTCTCGTAGTAGAATAAGATGCTTTTTGTTGTTTTGTAGAATGGTTACCACCCATAAATTACGTAATAATATCAGAAACAATTCTCGTAGTAGGATGTTGTGTGGTGTATCTTGATTATTTACCACCCATAAATGAAGTACTCGGACATCAATTACTTACAGTGGTATTCTATACTTCTACGTGTTGTTTTAGTGAATGGTTATCCCCATAAATGAATTACTCGAAGAAGAAACACTTCTCGTAGTAGGCAATGTTGCTTTGTGGAGTTTTCATGAAAGTTTACCGCCCATAAATGAAATTATCGAATCTGAAACACTTCTCGGCGTAGGATAAGATACTTTGTGGTGTATAAATGAAGTACTCTGATCAGAAATACTTCTCGTAGTAGGATAAGATGCTTTGTGTTGTTTTCTAGAAAGGTTACCACCCATAAATGATGTAATAATATCAGAAACAATTCTCGTAGTAGGATACGATGTTGTGTGGTGTTTCTTCATTATTTACCACTAATAAATGAAGTACTCGGACATCAATTACTTACAGTGGTATTCTATGCTTCTTCGTGTTGTTTTAGCGAATGGGTACCCCCATAAATGAAGTACTCGAAGAATAAACACTTCTCGTAGTAGTCAATGATGCTTTGTTGAGTTTTCATGAAAGGTTACAACCCATAAATTATGTAATCGCATCTAAACTACTTCTCGTAGTAGGATAAGATGATTTGTGAGGTTTTCTTTAATGGTTACCACCCATTAATGAAGTATTCTGATCAGAACAACACATAAATGAACTACTCATACATTAAGGACTTAGTGCATTATCTGCTTCTACCTGGTGTTCTAGTGAATGATTACCTCCTTAAATAAAGTATTCGAAGAAGAAAACTCTTATCGTAGTAGGATATGATGCTTTATGGAGTTTTATTGAAAGATTACCATCCATAAATGAAGAACTCTGCTCAGAAAGACTTCTCGTAGTAGGATAAGATGGTTTTTGGTATTTTCTTGAATAGTTACCACCCATAAGAGAAGTACATGCACATGAAGTTCTTTGAGTGGTAATCTATGCTTCTCGGTGGTGTTTTATTGAAAAGTTACCACCATTAATGAAGTACTCGAAGAAGAAACACTTCTCATACTAGGCTATGATACTTTGTGGGGTTTTCTTGAAAGTTTAACACCCATAAATTAAATTATCGAATCTGAAACATTTCTCGTAGTAGGATAAGATGTTTAGTGGTGTTTTCTTTAATGGTTACCGCCCATAAATGTACTATGATCATAAATACTTCTCGTAGTAGTATAAGATGCTTTGTGTTGTTTTCTACAATGATTACAACCCATAAATGAACTAATAATATCAGAACAAATTCTCGTAGTAGGACAAGATGTTTTGTGGTGTTTCTTGATTATTTACCACTCCTAAATGAAGTACCTCGGACATCAATTACATACAGTGGTATTCTATGCTTCGTCGTATTGTTTTAGTGAATGGTTACCCCCTAAATAAAGTACTCGAAGAAAAAACACTTCTCGTAGTAGGCAGTGATGCTTTGTGGAGTTTTAATGAAAGGTTACAACCCATAAATTAAGTAATCTGATATGAACTACTTCTTCGTGGTGTTTTAGTGCATTCTCTGCTTCGTCCTAGTGTTCTAGTGAATGATTACGTCCTTAAATGAAGTACTCGAAGAAGAAACTCTTATCGTAGTAAGATATGATACTTTAAGGTGTTTTCTGAAAAGATTACCACCCATAAATGAAGAACTTGGCTCAGAAACACTTCTCGTAGTCGGATAAGATGCTTTATGGAGTTTTCTTCAATGGTTACCACCCATAAGTGAAGTACATGCAAATGAAGTACTTTGAGTGGTAATCTATGCTTCTCCGTGGTGTTTTAGTGCAATGTTACCACCTTTAAATGAAGTATTCGAAGAAGAAACACTTCTCATAGTAGGCTATGATACTTTGTGGCGTTTTCTTGAAAGTTTACCACCCATAAATGAAATTATCGAATCCGAAACACTTCTCGTAGTACGATAAGATGTTTAGTGGTGTTTTCTTTAATGGTTACCGCCCATAAATGTACTCTAATCATAAATACTTCTCGTAGTAGTATAAGATGATTTGTGTTGTTTTCTACAATGATTACAACTCCTAAATGAACTAATAATAACAGAAACAATTCTCGTAGTAGGACAAGATGTTTTGTGGTGTTTCTTGATTATTTACCACTCCTAAATGAAGTACTCGAACATCAATTACTTATAGTGGTATTCTATGCTTCTTCGTGTTGTTTTCGTGAATGGTTACCCCCACATAAATGAAGAACTCAAAAAAGTAGCACTACTCATATTAGGCAATGATGCTTTCTGGAGTTTTCATGAAAGGTTACAACCCATATATTAAATAATCTGATCTGAACTACTTCTCGTAGTAGGATAAGATGATTTGTGATATTTTCTTTAATGGTTATCACCCATTAATGAAGTATTCTGATCATAACAACTCCTAAATGAACTACTCGTACATGAAGGACTTTGTGCATTCACTTCTTCTTCCTGGTGTTCTAGTGAATGATAACCCCCTTAAATTAAGTATTCGAAGAAGAAACTCTTATCGTAGTAGGATATGATGCTTTATGGAGTTTTAATGAAAGATTACCACCCATAAATGAAGAACTCAGCTCAGAAAGACTTCTCATATTAGGATAAGATGTTTTTTGGTGTTTTCTTGAATAGTTACCACCATTAAATGAAGTACTCGAAGAAGAAACACTTCTCATACTAGGCTATGATACTTTGTGGGGTTTTCTTGAAAGTTTACCACCCCTAAATTAAATTATCGAATCTGAAACACTTCTCGTAGTAGGATAAGATGTTTAGTGGTGTTTTCTTTAATGGTTACCGCCCATAAATGTACTCTGATCATAAATACTTCTTGTAGTAGTATAAGATGCTTTGTGTTGTTTTCTACAATGATTACAACCCATAAATGAACTAATAATATCAGAAACAATTCTCGTAGTAGGACAAGATGTTTTCTGGTGTTTCTTGATTATTTACCACTCCTAAATTAAGTACTCGGACATCAATTACTTACAGTGGTAATCTATGCTTCTTCGTGTTGTTTTAATGAATGGTTACCCCCTAAATGAAGTACTCCAAGAAGAAACACTTCTCGTAGTAGGCAATGATGCTTTGTGGAATTTTCATGAAATGTTACAACCCATAAATTAAGTAATCTGATATGAACTACTTCTCATAGTAGGATAAGATGATTTGTGAGGTTTTCTTTAAAGTTTACCACCCATTAATGAAGTATTCTGATTAGAACAACACATAAATGAAGTACTCATACATGAAGGACTTAGTGCATTCTCTGCTTCTACCTGGTATTCTAGTGAATGATTACCTCCTTAAATAAAGTATTCAAAGAGGAAAACTCTTATCGTAATAGGATATGATGATTTATGGAGTTTTATTGAAAGATTACCACCCACAAATGAAGAACTCGGCTCAGAAAGACTTCTCGTAGTAGGATAAGATGTTTTTTGGTATTTTCTTGAATAGTTACCACCCATAAGTGAAGTACATGCACATGAAGTACTTTGAGTGGTAATCAATTCTTCTCCGTGGTATTTTAGTGAAAAGTTACCAACATTAAATGAAGTACTCGAAGAAGAAACACTTCTCATACTAGGCTATGATACTTTGTGGGGTTTTCTTGAAAGTTTACCACCCATAAATTAAATTATCGAATCTGAAACACTTCTCGTAGTAGGATAAGATGTTTAGTGGTGTTTTCTTTAATGGTTATCGCCCATAAATGTACTCTGATCATAAATACTTCTCGTAGTAGTATAAGATGCTTTGTGTTGTTTTCTACAATGATTACAACCCATAAATGAACTAATAATAACAGAAATAATTCTCGTAGTCGGACAAGATGTTTTGTGGTGTTTCTTGATTATTTACCACTCCTAAATGAAGTACTCGAACATCAATTACTTACAGTGGTATTCTATGCTTCTTCGTGTTGTTTTAGTGAATGGTTACCCCCTAAATGAAGTACTCGAAGAAGAAACACTTCTCGTAGTAGGCAATGATGCTTTGTGGAGTTTTCATGAAAGGTTACAACCCATAAATTAAGTAATCTGATATGAACTACTTCTCGTAGTAGGATAAGATGATTTGTGAGGTTTTCTTTAATGGTTACCACCCATTAATGAAGTTTTCTGATCAGAACAACACATAAATGAACTACTCATACATGAAGGACTTAGTGCATTCTCTGCTTCTACCTAGTGTTCTAGTGAATGATTACCTCCTTAAATAAAGTATTCGAAGAAGAAAACTCTTATCGTAGTCGGATATGATGCTTTATGGAGTTTTATTGAAAGATTACCACCCACAAATGAAGAACAACCCATAAATGAACGAATAATATCAGAAATAATTCTCGTAGTAGGACAAGATGTTTTGTGGTGTATCTTGATTATTTACCACTCCTAAATGAAGTACTCGAACATCAATTACTTACAGTGGTATTCTATGCTTCTTCGTGTTGTTTTAGTGAATGGTTACCCCCTAAATGAAGTACTTGAAGAAGAAACACTTCTCGTAGTAGGCAATGATGCTTTGTGGAGTTTTCATGAAAGGTTACAACCCATAAATTAAGTAATCTGATATGAACTACTTCTCGTAGTAGGATAAGATGATTTGTGAGGTTTTCTTTAATGGTTACCACCCATTAATGAAGTTTTCTGATCAGAACAACACATAAATGAACTACTCATACATGAAGGACTTAGTGCATTCTCTGCTTCTACCTAGTGTTCTAGTGAATGATTACCTCCTTAAATAAAGTATTCGAAGAAGAAAACTCTTATCGTAGTCGGATATGATGCTTTATGGAGTTTTATTGAAAGATTACCACCCACAAATGAAGAACAACCCATAAATGAACGAATAATATCAGAAATAATTCTCGTAGTAGGACAAGATGTTTTGTGGTGTATCTTGATTATTTACCACTCCTAAATTAAGTACTCGGACATCAATTACTTACAGTGGTATTCTATGATTCTTCGTTTTGTTTTAGTGAATGGTTACCCCCTAAATGAAGTACTCGAATAAGAAACACTTCTCGTAGTAGGCAATGATGCTTTGTGGAGTTTTCATGAAAGGTTACAACCCATAAATTAAGTAATCTGATATGAACAACTTCTCGTAGCAGGATAAGATGATTTATGAGGTTTTCTTTATTAGTTATCACCCATTAATGAAGTACTCTGATCAGAACAACACATAAATGAACTACTCATACATGAAGGACTTAGTGCATTCTCTGCTTCTTCCTGGTGTTCTAGTGAAAGATTTCATCCTTAAATGAAGTACTCGAAGAAGAAAATCTTATCGTAGTAGGATATGATGCTTTATGGAGTTTTATTTAAAGATTACCACCCATAAATGAAGAACTCAGCTTAGAAAGACTTCTCATATTATGATAAGATGTTTTTTCGTGTTTTCTTGAATAGTTACCACCCATAAGTGAAGTACATGCATATGAAGTACTTTGAGTGGTAATCTATGCTTCTTCGTGGTGTTTTAGTGAAAAGTTACCACCTTTAATTGAAGTACTCGAAGTAGAAACACTTCTCGCAGTAGGATGCTTTGTGGAATTTTCATGAAAGGTTACAACCCATAAATTAAGTACTCTGATATGAACTACTTCTCATAGTAGGATAAGATGATTTGTGAGGTTTTCTTTATTGGTTACCACCCATAAATGAAGTACTCTAATCAGAAATACTTCTCGTAGTAGGATAAGATGCGTTGTGTTGTTTTCTACATTGGTTACCACCCATAAATGAAGTAATAATATCAGAATCAATTCTCGTAGTCGGACAAGATGTTTTGTGGTGTTTCTTGATTATTACCACTCCTAAATGAAGTACTCGGACATCAAGCGCTTACAGTGGTATTCTATGCTTCTTCGTGTTGTTTTAGTGAATAGTTACCCCCATAAATGAAGCACTTCTCATTGTAGGCAATGATGCTTTCTGGAGTTTTCATGAAAGGTTATAACTCATATATTAAATAATCCGATCTGAACTACTTCTCGTAGTAGGATAAGATGATTTGTGAGATTTTCTTTAATGATTATCACCCATTAATGAAGTATTCTGATCATAACAACTCCTAAATGAACTACTCGTACTTGAAGGACTTAGTGCATTCTCTTCTTCTTCCTGGTGTTCTAGTGAATGATTACCTCCTTAAATGAAGTACTCGAAGAAGAAACTCTTATCCTAGTAGGATATGATGCTTTATGGTGTTTTATTCAATTATTACCACCCATAAATGAAGAACACAGCTCAGAAAGACTTCTCATATTAGGATAAGATGTTTTTTTGGTGTTTTCTTGAATAGTTACCATCCATAAGTGAAGTACATGCACATGAAGTACTTTGAGTGGTAATTTATGCTTCTCTGTGGTGTTTTAGTCAAAAGTTACCACCTTTAATTGAAGTACTCGAAGAAGAAACACTTCTCATAATATGCTATATACTTTGTGGGATTTTCTTGAAAGTTACCACCCATAAATAAAATTATCGAATCTGAAACACTTCTCGTAGTAGGATAAGATGCTTTGTGGTGTTTATTTAATGTTTACCCCCCATAAATGAAGTACTTTGATCAGAAATACTTCTCGTAGTAAGATAAGATGCTTTGTGTTGTTTTCTCGAATGGTTACCACCCATAAATGAAGTAATAATATATCAGAAACAATTCTCGTAGTAGAATAAAATGTTTTGTGGTGCTTCTTGATTATTTACCACTCATAATGAAGTACTCGGACATCAATTACTTACAACGGTATTCTATGCTTCTTCGTGTTGTTTTAGTGAATGGTTACCCCCATAAATGAAGTACTCGAAGAAGGACCACTTCTCGTAGTAGGCAATGATGCTTTGTGGAGTTTTCATGAAAGGTTACAACCCATAAATTAAGTAATATGATCTGAACTACTTCTCGTAAGGATAAGTTGATTTGTGAGGTTTTCTTTATAAGTTACCACCCATTAATGAAGTATTCTGATCAGAACAACACATATATGAACTACTCATACAAGAAGGACTTAGTGCATTATCTGCTTCATCCTGGTATTCTAGTGAATGATTAACTCCTTAAATGAAGTATTCGAAGAAAAAACTCTTCTCGTAGTAGGATATGATGCTTTATTGAGTTTTATTGAAATATTACCTCCCATAAATCAAGAACTCTGCTCAGAAATACTTGTCGTAGTAGGATAAGATGTTTTTGGTGTTTTCTTGAATGGTTACCACCCATAAGTGAAGTACATGCACATGAATTACATTGAGTGGTAATCTATGCTTCTCTGTGGTGTTTTAGTAAAAAATTACCACCATTAAATAAAGTACTCGAAAAAGAAATACTTCTCATTGTAGGCTATGATACTTTGTGGGGTTTTCTTGAATGTTTACCACACCTAAATGAAATTATAGAATCACTTCTCGTAGTAGGATAAGATGCTTTGTGATATTTTCTTTAATGTTTACCACCCATAAATGAAGTACTTTGATTAGAAATACTTCTCGTAGTAGGATAAGATGCTTTGTGTTGTTTTCTACAATGGTTACAACCCATAAATGAAGTAATAATATCAGAAACAATTCTCGTAGTAAGACAAGATGTTTTGTGGTGTTTCTTGATTATTTACCACTCCTAAATGAAGTACTTGGACATCAAGCACTTACAGTGGTATTCTATGCTTCTTCGTTGTGTTTTAGTGAATGGTTACCCCCATAAATTAAGAACTCAAAGAAGAAACACTTCTCACAGTAGGCAATGATGCTTTTTGGAGTTTTCATGAAATGTTACAACCCATGAATTAAGTAATCTGATCTGAACTACTTCTCGAAGTAGGATAAGATGATTTGTGAGATTTTCTTTAATGGTTATCACCAATTAATGAAGTATTATGTTCGTAACAACTCATAAATGAACTACTCTGAGATTTTCTTTAATGGTTTGTGCATTCTCTGCTTCTTCCTAGTGTTCTAGTGAATGATTACCTCCTTAAATGAAGTACTCGAAGAAGAAACTCTTCTCGTAGTAGAATATGATGCTTTATGGAGTTTTCTGGAAGGATTACCACCCATAAATGAAGAACTTGGCTCAGAAACACTTCTCGTAGTTGGATAAGATGCTTTTTGGTGTTTTCTTCAATGGTTACCACTCATAAGCGAAATACATGCACATGAAGTACTTTGAGTGGTAATATATACTTCTCTGTGGTGTTTTAGTGAAAAGATACCACCTTTAAATGAAGTACTCGAAGAAGAAACACTTCTCATAGTAGGCTATGATACTTTGTGGCGTTTTGTTGAAAGTTTACCACCCATAAATGAAATTATCGAATCTGAAACACTTCTCGTAGTAGGCAATGATGCTTTGTAGAGTTTTCATGAAAGGTTACAATACATAAATTAAGTAATCGGATCTGAACTACTTGTCGTAGTAGGATAAGATGATTTGTGAGGTTTTCTTTAATGGTTACCACCCATTAATGAAGTATTCTTATCAGAACAACACATAAATGAACTACTCATATATGAAGGGTTCAGTGCATTCTCTGCTTCTTCATGGTGTTCTAGTAAATGATTACCTTCTTAAATGAAGTACTCGAAGAAGAAACTCTTCTCGTAGTAGGATATGATATTTTATGGAGTTTTCTTGAAAGATTACCACCATAAATGAAGAACTAGGCTCAAAAACACTTCTCGTAGTTGGATAAGATGCTTTTTGGTGTTTTCTTGAATGATAACCACCCATAAGTGAAGTACATGCAGATGAAGTACTTTGAGTGGTAATCTATGCTTCTCCGTGGTGTTTTAGTGAAAAGTTACCACCATTAAATGAAGTACTCGAAGAAGAAACACTTCTCATAGTAGGCTATGATATTTTATGGGGTTTTCTTGAAAGTTTAATATTCATAAATGAATTATCGAATTTGAAACACTTCTCGTAGTAGGATAAGATGCTTTGTGGTGCTTTTTTAATGGTTACCGCCCATAAATGGCGTACTCTGATCAGAAATACTTCTCGTAGTAGGATTGGATGCTTTGTGTTGTTTTCTAGAATGGTTATCACCCATAAATAAAGTAATAATATCAGAAACAATTATCATAGTAGGATAAGATGTTTTGTGGTGTTACTTGATTATTTACCACTCATAAATGAAGTACTCAGACATCAATTACTTACAGTGGTATTCTATGCTTCTTCGTGTTGTTTTAGTGAATGGTTACCCCCATAAATGAAGTACTCGAAGAAAAAACACTACTCGTAGTAGGCAATGATGCTTTGTGGAGTTTTCTTGAAAGGTTACGACCCATAAATTAAGTAATCTGATCTGAACTACTTCTCGTAGTATAATAAGATGATTTGTGAGGTTTTTTTAATGGTTACCACCCATTAATGATGTATTCTGATCAGAACAACTCATAAATGAACTATTCATACATGAAGACTTAGTGCATTCTCTGCTTCTTCCTGGTGTTCTAGTGAATGATTACCTCATTAAATGAAGTACTCGAAGAAGAAACTCTTCTCGTAGTAGGATATGATGTTTTATGGAGTTTTATTGAAAGATTACCACCCATAAATTAAGTACTCTTCTCAGAAACACTTCTCATAGTATTATAAGATGATTTTTGTTGTTTTCTCGTAATATGACAGCTGAACTGAGCCGTATAAACATCAAAGACCAAATTTAGAGCAAAACAACAAATTAATTCACAAATAAAATAAAAATTATTGCTTGCGTTATGGAAACCATTACAACGGATTGGAAACACATTATAACGGCTGGAAACCCGTCATAAAGGGTTAGAAATTTGAAATGCTAGTCGTTAGAGTAATTTAAACTAAACGTTGGTGATATGAATACAGCTTGCGTTGCAGAAAAGGAAAGAGACCCGTTACAACTGCTGAGAACTTGTTGTAACGAATGGTGAACCCGTTGTAACGGGTTCCTATAACGAAAGGCTTTTGCAAGCTATGGAAAGCCTTCCTCTTCTACATTTTTCACCATCTAAAACCTCAAATGGAATCTCTCTTCCTTAGCAAGCTTTCTGAAAGCCTTTACTCAAAAAGAGCCTAAACCGATTAAGCCTTTTTTCATTATCTCAGTCAAAATGATTTTCTCAGTAATTCTTGCCCTAATCCTCCTAATGGCTCCACCAAATTCATCAAAGACCGCAAAATTGATAACAAAGAAGAGATCAAAGCCTATTCGAGCAATGGTACAACTTGAACAAGGAGAAAAATATGAGAACAATTCCAACTCGGGGTGTGAACGTGCTCCTCAACTTAGAAGAACAAACCCGAAACTCAATCCAAACTCCTTGCCAACCATTATGAATGACATTCAACACCTCTCTTAACAAATATATCATATGTTCATGATCCCGATGATTGATGACACAAAAGTTAATCCCATTATCCCAACTCCTTGGAACCCACAAGCATTCGGGAAAAAGGAAGATGAAGAAGAGAGTAGTGAGGAAAAATAAAAGCAAATTGGGATAATATAAGGATCTTAAATTTGCTATGCTCCAATAAAATCTTTAATAGGTATAGTTTGATGTTTCATGTCATGTTTTGTATGAAGGTCAATTGTCATGTTTTGTATGCAATATTTGCTTTATATTAATGAAATGATTGCTTGCATTTTTTATATGTTTTCTTGATTATATCTCTTGATAATGCTCCTTTATTATTCTTGAGATTGCAAAATTGAATTACTTATGCTAAATTTGCAAAATTTATATCAGTAAGGGGGAGCAATTACATATGACTTTAATTAAAAACACATGCTAGAATTTAGGGGGAGCACTTGATTTGAATTGAGCCTTTTGCCATACATTGCAAAAAGGAGGAGAAATATGGTATTGTGCACGAGAATTATATGCACACACATAGGATTTTGAAAATTGTCAAAAAGGGGGAATTTGTTAGATTAAACTCTTCTTTGGTTTGACAATTTACAAAAAAAAATTAGTAATTACCTTGCACAATTGAGTTTTGGTTAGTTGCATGTTTATATAGGTACATTTTGATGATGCAAAGGCTCAAACATACATGTACAAGTCATAACGATCACATTGATATCAAGACCAAGCAACTTGGAAAGAAATAGGGCTTCGGCAGAGCCATGCGTTACCATAATGCATGGAGAACCCGTCACAACGTGTCTATCCGTCATAACGGGTTGCCTAAATGTCACAACGGACTACCAGTCTGTTATAATGGATTGAAGAGGAGAAGAGCTAAAGACAGGAGATTTCTACATGTTTGGCAGAGCCATGCATCACCATAATGCATCACCATAACGGGTTTCCAACCTGTCATAACAGGTTCCCCACCTATCACAACAGGTTCCTATCCAGGAGGTCCCAGAAGTCAGTCAACCAAGCATTGAAGGTAATTTTGGGAAATGTTGCAACCCGTTACAACAAGTTTTGTTATGGGTTGTCTGTTTTCTGTAACGCAAGAGCACCAACCAAGAATTCAAGACTTCAAGATGTGCCATGTCTATATATACCTTAAAGATTCGAATCAGATCAATCAAGAAAGCCATTCCCAAGTTTTCAAGCACACAATTGAGCACCAAAAATAGCACAATAGCCTTTTCCTGTAGCATCCTCATCTAGAAGAGATAAGATAGTCAAATTGTCTAATTATCGATCTGAGAACACTTAGTTGTTTATTTTGTTTGGTGAACCATTGTGTAGTCAAGTAGTTAATCCTCGTCCTTGATTGTATTGTCAATCGGACACGTTTATCTTTTAGAGCAGTGTAGCCCCTTGCATAGGTTTAGGAATCTAAGATTAGTTGTCTTGTTGAGAAGAAACCAAAGATATGTTCTGCAATTGTAAGAACACTTGTGATCCAGTGAAATCGGTCCCGTAAGGAAGTTTTGGTTCTGGAAGTCTCATGGATATAGGCCTAGTTTGTTTGTAGGCCGAACCACGTTATACAATATGTTCTTTTGTTCTCTTGCTCTTTACTCTCTCTTTTTACTATCTTTGCACTTTATTGTTTGATTTGCTCAATTGCTATTAGTACTTGCTTTATTGTGATTTTAGCTAAGTGATTAAGGTCCAAAAGTTTGAATTGTAATTGTTAAAAATATTTTCGCACTAGCACTTGACCTTAGGACCTCATTCTAACAAGAAATCATATACAAACTTATACAAGTCCTTCCTCAATTAGGACTTCGGTCCCACTCGGAGGGTTTCCCCATTCAAACACATGCTCATCCTCATCCACATCCCGATCATCCAATTGGGAGTCCCACAAACTCTAATCTACTGAACCTGAAATAAATAAAGAATGTTGTTACTATTGTGTTTTTGGAAATTATATATTAGAATTAGATTTTATAAATAATTAATATTGATTTTCAGAAATTGTATTTAATTTCAGAAATTCTTACTTCTCTTCTTCTTGCCCTTGCCCTTGTTTGGCTCTCTTTTTTTCTTTTCTTGTTGCTCTGTGTTGCTTCCCTTCTCATTTCCTGTGGTCTTGCCAAAGTCAACCAGTCTAGGTCCTTGGCCACGGACTATAAGTCGGGGTAATGATGTTATACTTGTGGATACGGTTCAGAAGGATATGGACAACCTACATTGCATTCTCTAGGTCCATCTGTTTCAAAAAAAGATTATATCACTAATGTATATAGTAATTTAAAACAACTTTCTAAAATTTGAACATTACTATAATTGGTTCATCTATTACTATATAACACTGAACATTTCTAAAAAATAGTGAACATTTTTCTAATATATTTTTAAACTACTAAAGTCCTAAACCCTAAAGTCATAAACCTTAAATCATAAATCAACTCATAACTGATTATACTCTAAACTCTAACAAAAAAAATCTAAATTTAACAGAATAATGAAAACGACCATTTAATAAATTGAGAGTGCAATCATTTCAATATTAATCAGTGAACTAATTTTTGACTAATTGCAAATCAATAATTTCCAATTTTGGACTAATAAGTAGTAATGAACATTGAACGTTGCTTTTAGGATTTTGTGGATACTCGGTACGTACAAACTTTGAAATGCGCGCGAAGCAAGCTTAATAGAAAGCTTACAAAAAAGGAAAGATGAAATTACCTTTAGAACGAGAGGGAGAGATGGTGCACAACGTTGAAGAAACGAAAAAGCGCTATAATGAAATTTCAGTATAAGTCTATGACTATAAAGAAATGAAAAGACACTTTACTCTTCGAAAATATCGATATTTTAATTATTTTATTATTTACAACTTTCCAAAATGCTTAACGCTAAAGGAATGCGAACTGACGATAATTTACTAACTTATATAAGCACCGTTTTATATATATGATCTTATATACTCTATATAGACATAAAAATGGTTAAAACGAAACGTAATGTATTTCTTGTATTTTCGTTGTGTTTAATTAAACGTAACAAAAATCATTTGCATCTTACACAACAAAAATCTCATGCGTTTAACATTGTGTCACGGAAAAATAAAAAGCAAAATGCAAAAGGCAATTCATGCACAATCACAGTGACTCGACAAATTAAGTATGTATAGCGCCAATTCCATTGAATGAGTCGGATTCGAATGAGATGAGCCAATAAAGGCTGCAGTATGTAGATTGAACCGTTAAAATTTCCCTCGAAAGATCTGCTGCTATTTGCTGATCGAGCAGACACAATTTGACACGTCCCCAAATCCAAGAAACCTTCAATTTTCTGATAGCATGGTCCCACTGTCAGGAAGAAGTCCGGATCTGCTGCTATTGTTTTCCTAGCATAGTTTCTTTGGTACACGATAGAGGCCGACTGATTTAAATCTAACGCGCACAAGTCGCTGTTATCTTTTGGGGGATTTTTGAAATTCGTTAAATAAACGGCCGGGATCTCACTTCATAACCATGGTACCAGAAATACTATGCCAGCGGAAAGAACGTTCCAAATTTCAAGGAACCGACAATAACAAATATGGTAATAACAGCATTTTAATTTCTGAAATTTTTGGAGTTTCTAATTTGATGTGATAATTTCTAAATGAGTTTTAGAAATGTAGATGAATTTATTATTTAGAAATTTTATTCAAGAGTTTTTTATTTAGCAATTATGTTTTAAAATTTATAAATTCTGACGTGACTTAATCATTGACTAAAATTGATCGGTCTTCAACAATATTGATAATATTTACTAACGTGACAATTTAAAAACTCTAATTTTTCAGTTTTAATAATAAAGAGTTTAGAAAGTAAAAAAAAAAAAAATTCTAAAAGTGATATGACAATAATTTAGAAATTTCAAAAATAAAAATGGTCTCGGACCTAATTCCAAATTCCCAGCCTGCCCTTTCATGGTCCTCTTTCTCTTTCTCGCTCGAAATTCCAAATTCCCAGCCTGCCCTTTCATGTTCCTCTTTCTCTTTCTCGCGCTTCTCGAGCTTCTCGAGCTTCGATTCAATTTCTCTTTTATTTTTTCTCCATAACTTCGCAAAAATATCTATCGATAAAAAAAAAAAAAATCTATCGATTCATCGCTCTCTTTTTGTAAAATCAATTTGTACCTCGTGCGAATTTGAAGCCGAGAAAGCGTTTGCGCCAGCTTCGATTGCCCGGCGGATTTAGGGTTTCGAACCCTAATGAAATTGTAAGCTCTGGTTCCTTTTATGAATTTATGGTGACGTTTATGTACCTATATCTCTGTTGACCGTTGACTTTGCCTGAAATTGTTTCAATTGCTTTCTCGTACATGCGATTTTAATTTTTGGAGGGTTAGGGTTTGTACAATATAGTTTGGGAATTTGAATGGTGAAGTCTTATTCTTTTACAATTGAACCCTCAATGAGTTCAATTTTGCATAATTTTATGTCCGAGTAGTTTGGAATACGTAATTTTGGCGAATTACTTTGATTTGTGAAGTATGTTGTACCATCAGGTGGTGCTGTACCCAAAACAACTTTTATATTGGCCAAGTTGACTCTTTGGTATGGGAAGTTTCACATGGAAACACATAAATTATACCATATTTTCACAATAACTTACAATTTAGGTATCTCTTTGTGAACGAGCATGTTTGTTGTTTTATTTCCTTTTTCCTATGTGTTTAACGGCTTCGTTATTTTTTTATGTGCAGCTTTTTTTTAATTCAACTCACTACTTTATGACTACGTAACTTACTGAAGTACCCTTCTTCCCACCAAAAATAATAATAAGGATATATAGGAAGAACTAGAACAAAGTTACAAACAGAGACACATTGAGATGGAGATACAGTCGTCAGGGAGGCCAATAGACACACTAATGGAGAAGGTGTTGTGCATGAACATACTCTCGAGTGATTATTTTAAGGAGCTGTTCCGTCTTAAGACGTACCATGAGGTCATAGATGAGATATACAGCCAGGTCAACCATGTGGAGCCCTGGATGACCGGAAACTGTCGTGGGCCCTCCACTGCATTCTGCCTCCTCTACAAATTTTTCACCATGAAGCTCACTGTTAAGCAGATGCATGGTCTCCTCAAGCACCCAGACTCCCCTTACATCAGAGCTGTAAGTTCTGTTATTTTCTTCTTAATTTTTCTTCGTATTATTGTTTACATGTTTTTGTGTCTGCATGTTTTGGCTTCAGCTGAGACTGTTCTCTGAGAAAACAAAAAGAGTGTCATTGGATCATTAAAAGATCACCACAAACAGATAAACTGCTATTGAAGCATCCAGCCTTTCCAGTTCCCACATACCAGAACAGTTAGTTGCTTCCTTTGCTTATATTATGGTTTTCGGTGCAAATTATACTACTAATCTTTACTGCTGTAATTGCTATTCAACTTGTTAGGATTAAAGCCAAGCAAGAATTGGCTAAATTGTCCTAACTTAAAGAGTATGCCATTCTGTATTACTACCACTGTAGATTTGGGGGCAAAGTTTTTAATATTGATAGATTATATGTTCCTATTTAGACCGATCCAATGGTTATGACCTTTGCAAACATTTTAATGTTGTCAAAGTTTGTTGTCTGCACTCTGCAGTAAAATTGCTGAGTGCAATTATTCTGCAGATGCAACAAAAGACTCTCTTCCATAAAAAAAAAGAGACTCTCATTAGAGAACAACCCCTATATTTTTTTTTTTTGAAATAAGTGGGGAGCGCCCACCACTTCATTTTCTTAACAAAAACGAAGTATACAAACTCACTAACACAACATCAAAAACCCATTCTCACTATCTCTATCTATACCCTAATTATCTAAAACCCATGACAAAATCAATATATCTCTATCAGCACACCACCCTATAATCAAAACTAACCCAATAGCAAGAAAAGAAAAAACCCCCTGGTCCCTTATATCATTTCTATTACTCCCTAGCAGCATATACTCAACGGTACATATTACATTTATCAACTAAACAACTAATATCCTCTAATTCCATCCATGTACCGGCTGGTACCACCCAAGCACTCAGGTCTACCCAATACCAGCAACGTCTTGTATCTGCACACTGTGCACCCAAGCACTCAGATCTGCCCAATACCAGCAACGTCTTGTATCTGCACAACAGAACACGTCAGACACAATGCCTTGTCACCCCGAGCTCAATTCTGGTTAGCTGCTTCTGTTCTGATCTAAGTTCATTCCCTCGCCAGAACTAGCTCACTGGTTGACACCCTCGTACCAGCTATCGGACTGGTCTAACCAAGTTGTTATCGCAATCCCTCCCTCATCTCAACTCTGATCTAAGAGCCATGTCACACCGTCGTTGCCTTGCTTTTATCGTGAGCAAGGCACGAGTATACATCTCCCGATCAAACCTAGATCTCAGGATCGATCCGATGACCTGCTCAATCAGCTCCAATCCGATCTCAAGCACCTCAGTACCACCCTTTGGGTATCGAAACTGGACATAATTGCCTTCTCAGCTCAGCATCCAGATCTGCCCTATAATCCTGATCTGTCCAGCACACCCTATTCGTCTCCTGACAAAGCATTGTCTCTGCATCAGACTCACCATCTTCATCTGCCACTCTCTGATCCCAGCTTCGTCAGACTGATCTGTCAACCCGGCATCAGAAGTGTCTGATCTCGTCCTGGCTTCACCTCGACTACTCTCGCGATCTCACTCCTCATCTCAGATTTGATCTGAGAGATCTAACTTCTTCGATACCTGCCTATATCGTGAGCAAGGTACAAGCCCCCTTCTCAGTCAAACCTGCGACTCGGGGATCAACCCGATGCTCATCTCAGTTTCGAACAGAACAAACTCAGCCGCTTCGACCCCCAGATCTTCAGACGGGATCTGATTTGGCTCACCTCAGATAATCGAACAGACGATGAGGTAGTTCATCACCTTCGCCACTAGATCGATCAACACCCCCATCGGTCACCCTCTGATCGATTCACAGTCGAACAGACGATGAGGAGCTCATCACCCTCGCCACCAGAATAGATCGATCAACACCCCCATCGGTTCACCCTTGATATGATCGATTCACCTGAGATAGTCGAACAGACGATGAGGAGTTCATCACCCTCGCCATAGTCGATCAACCCCCCATCGGTTCACCCTCGATCTGATCGATGCACCTCAGATAGTCGAGAAGATATCGATCAACACCCCATCGGTTCACCCTCGATCTGATCGATTCATCCAATCTCAAAGTAATCCTTCCATCAAAGCCCTGGGACCAGGAGGAGAGCAAAGAAAGAGAAAGAAGAAAAGAGAGAGAGAAGGAGAGAAGGGAGGAGGGCGGCGGGGGAGGTTGGAGGTGACCTCCCCCACCGACGAGATTGCCTTTGAGATCGCCTTTCTTTCGCTCTTTTTTTTCGCTCTCTACAAATCCCTTCGCCAATATCTAGAACAACCCCTATATTGTCACAAAAATTTAGAGAAGCCCCTTTTTCATTCCCACCTTTTGGTGGCCATGTGAGGGGGAGATGGTTCTAACTAAAACATAGATAAGTGATCTCATTGCACTGTACCAGTTTGCTAGGCTTTGATCTGATGCATTGTGATTGTGAGTGGATTAAACAATTTCAATATTATTCAATTTGGATTTTAAGTTTTTTTTGCAGGTTTTTTTTATAAGCACATAGTATGTGGCGTGTGTATTTGACTCTTTGAGTCTGGTAGCCCTTATACTATGCTAAGCACGATGATTCCATTTTCTTATTTTTTCATACAAATGCAGGTCGGGTTTCTCTATCTACGATATGTGGCTGAACCAAGGATCTTGTGGGGTTGGTATGAGCCCTACATTAAGGATGACGAGGTAAATAGTGTCCTTCTCCGTTTCAGTTATTCTGGCAGCTCACATTCTCTTGCCTGATTAATTAAAAATTTTCCTTCATCATAGTTTAACACTTTTTAAATTTATTCAGGAGTTCTCTCCAGGGTCGAATGGGAAGATGACAACGATGGGAGTGTACGTGCGAGATCTTCTCCTTGGCCAGGTATAGAATTTTTCAGTGTTTCACCTCTTTTCCCTTATTTTACTGTGCATCTTATTTACTTCTCCATATGTTTATATCATAGACATGCTGTTGTACATTTTACATGTCTGAATATCTCCAAGCTTTTGACTGCCTTTGATTATAGTATGTTTGAGATCCTTGGCAAGGTGTTTCCATTTCGAAGTTGCCGTGAGAGGCGGTCGCATCTCTTTCCACGGTTTTCAGTAAGGTTTGTTAATGGTGTCTTAGACTAACTAATATCCCATGTCTTTGTGGAAAAATAACGCATTTAATTGGTTTAATTGCTCAGACATCGCTCTGTACAACATTTTTGTCATCTACCGAGTATGTATACAGCTACCGATGCTGTACCGAAGCTGAAGATCCTGCCTGAGTCTTAACAGTATCTGAGACCATAATTTAAATATTTGATTTGAATTAACAAAGCCTGACTAGATCTGTACTCACGGAATAAAATGTCCATCTGACCTGCAGGCTGATTGGGATGAAATTCAATCTGAAAAGAACCTTGTCTGTGTAACAAAAAAGAGCCTTAATTCTACCACTTCACAACCTGACTAAAATCTAATATAACCTTCTCTGACAAAAGAGGGAAAAGTATTTTGAAACTTCAGTTATTTATTTATATCTATCCTAGTTCTACATTCGGCTGGATTTGAGGCTTGAAACATCCTGGATGAGCATAAATCTCAGACCAGGCCGTTGCATCGTTTCATTTAGGTCTCTTTCCAAGAACCTGAAACATGATTAACACTGAGATATTGCAATTAGCTTCCTACAATTTAGTGTTGTTCGAATTTTTCGTAATAGTGCCACCATTCAGGAAACCACTCGACTTAACATGTGGATATGATAAGCTTTTGATGACGAATATCTTTTTTCTATTGATTATTCTGCATATTCTTATGTTTTTAATAAGCTCTTTGACACCTTGTTGTTTGGATGTAATGTACTCGCTCTTGTGTATGCAGTACTACTTTGATACTCTTCTCCCAAGAGTACCCCTCCCGCTGATGCGGCAGATCACCATCAATCTTGAGAAAATGAAGCTCCCAACAAAGCTATCAGGCACAACCGGTGACTCAACCCGCATGGGTTCTGATGACTCAACGGCTCGCCGGCCTCCCTCTGTCAAGGCTTCCCTTTCTGTCTCCTTCGGGCAGCGGGCTCCACATCGCGCCTCCACTCGTGACTCTTCTCCTGTCCGTAAAGCCATTTTAGTGCGAGACAGAGAGAGAGAAAGGAGCTATGATAAAGATAGGGACAGAGAGAGAAGTTATGATGACAGAGATAGAGATAGGGAGAGGAGTCGGGAACGAGATAGAGAGCGAGGTAGGAGTCTGGACCGAGATAGAGAGCGAGATAGGGATAGGGATAGGGATAGAGAGAGGGAGAGAGAAAGGGATAGGGATAGGAGAGGAAGAGATAGAGATTACCATCGGTCTAGCAGAGAGAGGAGAGACTATGACCGAGACCGGTACAGGCAAAGCAAGAGCCCGAGGCAGGATCCGCATGAAAGGCACAGGGAGAGCCCATTTAGAGGAGAGAAGAAGGACATGGTGCCGAGTAATTTACAAAAGTTGAAGGATTTGTATGGAGATGCGAGTCGGCCTAAGGACGATGCTGGTGCTGGGTCAGAGAGGTTCCGGAAAGATACCAGCACTGAGGAGGTAATAAGGTTGGGGGGTTCTTCAACTTGGAGGTAGGCAATTGATTTTTTCAATTATTTTGGGAACTTAACGGACTTGTTTGTTTCAGACAGTATTGTACTAGTAGTTACAAGGTTTGATTTACAAAGTTGAATATTTATTCTTAGAGGATATCTGAATGATTTAGGAAGTCAAACTGTTGTATGAATTATGCTTTTTGAATTAGTTTGTACAAAGTATGATGTTATGTCACCGTAGCCATTATTTCAATTTGGACAATTTCTGTTATTACCATTAAATTGTGTTTTTTTTATTAACCTTCCAGAACTGGCTTATTTCTTAGTCATGCGCATGTTAATTTCTCGTTTATTAAAAAAATTCAGCTTGGAGTAGTTTTAAGCCAAACTGTTGGTGATTTTGTTTGTAAGTTTTTGCAAGCTTTATTGTTTAAACTTGGATCTCTGAACCCACAAGTTAACATCATTAGGTTGTTCTTAACTTATTATTATTCGTTTTTGGTGCACCGTGCTGAAAATTTTGTGAGCCTATGAGGAAACTTCTTTACACATTGCCCCTGTTGTTTTCTTACTGCATGCAATTATTTCAGATAATCAACTAAGAATGTTACTTGTTCACACTGGCGGATACACAGTAATTTGAGATCCTACAAAGGTTCAATAATTAATTAGTCCAGTGCCTATTCCTGGAAAGGCCCAGTGCCTACCCCTGAAAAGGCCCAGTGCCTATCCTACTCCAACCCAATACCCAGCGCCAGCCCAACTCAATTCCACGCGAATTTCAAGGAAAAAAGATTGTTGACGATATCGCTGAATCGCTCCCAAGTTTCAGGCTCTAGCCCAACTCCTTGTGACTCGGTGAAATTGTCTACTTTAGCAGAAGTGAAGCAAGACAATCGTTATTTTAATATTTGTTTTTTCTTTCATGCATTTACTTATTAAACACATTTATAGCTTTTTGTTATTTTAAGATTGTCGGCAACTAACTCAAAAAATGTCCCCCTAACAGTTAACTAAAATTCTTCATATAATTTGCATATTAATTAAATGAACACATAGATCATGTATAAAATACTAAAAAAATGTGAACATAATCGGTATATGTGAAAAGATTTCTTGATTTTATAATTTAGCACAAAGATTAAGCCACACTTTTTAAAAAAAGGCTATACTTTTTATTTTTTTGAAAAAAAATATAAGAATAAGTCTTAGATCAAAATAATTTAAGTTTGCTCCACAATAAAATTATTTCAACCTATTGTGTTTTTTGTTTACGCTCTATTGCAATTAATTTTATTTAATTTCTTTCTTCAAAATTTTTTTATTTAATTTCAGTAATGAACTTATATTGAAATAATATACTAAATAATGAACTATCAAATAATTAATTAAAATTGTTATGAAGTGATCAGATTAAGTAATAATACTGTATCATAACACTCGGATATATGCTTCAGACCTTCAGTTGTTACTACTATACATACTTAGATATATGATTCAGTTGCTATTATAAAATATTAATGCTAAAGAAATGACAAACAAACAAATTTCATCAGTAAAAATACTTACCAATTGAAATATAATAAAAATAACAATACAATAAAAATCAACCAATTTAAGTACTACATGTGTAGTGATCATTTCTCAACTCATAAATAAGCAAAAGGAATGTTGCTACACAACATTGTCATCTAATAAAAAAAATGTCATTTTGAGTTTTATTTCAATATGGTCATATGAGTCCTAGATTTCTAGTTTAATTCACCTAAGGTTAATAATTGATATGACTTTAATTCATTTATTGTTTGATTATTAGCTGATATCTTTATTTTGATCATTGTCAGTCGATGTTTACTATGTCGGTGTGAGAAATATGATGAATTGAATGAATGTACACAACAACTTGTCAAAAAACATTAGGGTTTGTCGGCTCGATTTATCGTCATCGATTTGATTTAATTTTGTAGGTGTTATTATATTATATTTATATTAAATTTTCTAATATTTAAGGGAAAATTAGTTTTATGCCATATAAAACTTGAAAATTATCAAAATGTCATTCAGATTTTTTTTTTTCAAATGCCACTATCGACATCCAATCTCTAAACAAAAAAGTGATCGATAGTAACATTCTGACAAAAAAAAATTGTAGTGGAAAAAACCAAATGTCCACTAATAACCATACTCTTTAATTACTATGGTATTCAATATTTTGACGAAATTTATTTTATTGTATGTAGTGCCTACCCCTGATCATAATCCTGAATCCGCCGCTGCTTGTTCACGTCTCTGAATATTTATTTCGATCTAACAGATTTCAATGCCACAAGCTTAAATGAGCTTAATTTCTAGCTGTACAATCAATGTTACTATCTGGTAAAAGCACACCCGTTGCACTGGTATGGCAATGTTAGTTTTGTTCAGACCATGCAAAGTCCATTTTCATGCATCACGGTGGAATGACACGAAACCAATGACAAGCTTTCTATTGCCACTCGTGAAATTTATTACAATGAACTTTGCTTACCTGAGTAGGTTTCTTTTAAACTGACAGTTGGCAATGTTTTGTTGTCTATTGATCTTCCCACATATTTTGTGGGCTTATATTTTAGTTTTAAATAACACAACATGTTCTTGCCTAACTAACTGTACGTAATATATAGAAATATACATACACGAGGTCTATCAGTGGCTAATTCCAGTTGGCCAATAAAACCTACCAGAAAAATATATATATATGTGTGTATGTAATTAAAGGAACCTTACACTACCAACAACTCCGTAAAGACCTGTATTAAATTTTCATTTTCTTTTGGAGTTAAGTTTGGCCACCAAAGTAGACATTGACAATCATATATATGTTTTTTTTTATTAATCTGGGTTTCTTAGTTTTATCAAGAGAGGAAGTCACTTGTTAATAAATTATTTTGGCAACTTGAAATCTTAAAATATAAAGCTTAAAATTAAAAGCTAGCATAGATATGCATGTCATGTCTATAAAAAATAATAAGATTTTGTGTATTTACAGGTGACTTGAAACTTCAACTGCTCGAAACTAATGGTCCTTGTTGTTTTAAATTGCTTGATATATTTACTTATTACACTACCGATATGTCTAATACCATATTTCTAAACTTATTTTCAAATTTCAATTTCATTTTATTATTATTAAAATTAATTGTCAAATTGTGAAAATAACTATTGTAAAATGATTCCTCTTTTATGAGTAGCTTGGAAACATGTTTCACAGACACTGTTTTCTATCATGTAAAATTTTGGAACAATCGCCAAAAACAGAACAAACATTAACTTGAGCATTTCAGTCTCACCTATTTTATACTTCTATTTGATGCATCATTGCATCTTCTAGGGAAGCAATTATGGAACATTAAATGTGTTCTTTGCCACACACAAAATACAACTGTATTAACTAATAGTCTGACAGCATGCACAGACAAGCACTTTTGTGTGGCTCTCCTTTATAATGGCAGATTTGGCAGTGTACTTCTTAAACCGAACAGCTCGGAGTTAGGTCTCTTGGCTCTTTCCATTTTACACCCTGAAGAAAAAGAAATTGGTTTCTTCTATGCCATGACAACAACACGCTTGGGTTCTTCTCCCCTTCCAAGCTCCACCTTATCATAAAGCAATGATAAATATAAATAAGAGCGAGGCTACGGTATTTCACAATTCACAAAATACCACTTGTATCGTACTTCGCCTTCATATCTCCAATTTCAAAGTTCAAACGATTAATCCAAATCGTTGAACATGACCTCTATATTAAAATCTCCTTGTTACCGAATTTTATATTTTTACATTCTTTTTACTATTTTTATGAGGTGGAAAATCATTCATATCGGATGGTCCATAAACTATCAGATTAAGCAATATTTCATTCCTTTTAGAAAATAGTAAAAATTTCAAAAAATATATAAAATCTGGTCTCCGAAGAGATTTCAATATGAAGGACACATTCAACGGTTAGATTTGTTATTTAAACTTTAAAATTTAAAATATAGAAGCGAGCGTCAGTGGTGCTTTGTAAAGTACTATAGCCTCACTCTATGAATAAATATACAAATGTTTTTTTTTTCCAGCTGAGAACTAACATCAGTTCCAACACCCAAATTTCACTAGTGTGTTTATGTTGACCTTCTGTAATTCCTTCGCCTTTCCTCTGTATAATATTATTCCATCTTTCACAACCTAGTTCACTTTCGACAATATTCCCTTTCATAAACTGGTTCACTTATATTTGATTTCCTATATAATAATCTTTTAATTTCACTTTATAATATCCCTCCATATTCTATAGGCCCTTAATTTTTCAGGGAAATATAAGCCTCGGTACAAGCCTTTAATTTGGTATCTTAGTTTACATTTTGAACTTTTGGGATGTGTTTTCTATTATTTTTTTGGAGCCGTACAATCAATAGCAGTCAAGCTGCCATAACCACCTATAGCAGCCAATATGAATTCCACATTACAGTGCAACTCCTCATAGAGCACTTGTACAATTTAAGCCGAAATAAATCTGCAATAGTAAAATCATTTTAAGCTGAATAATTACACCTTCAATACTATCCATTTCTGAAAAATAACAATTATTTCCATGGATTGTAATGAAATGAAACAAAAAAAATGAAGAAATCAAAATTTAAAAAAAAGAAAGAAAAGAAGAATAATAGACCCACAAGGCCGCAACTCATATCCCCCTTCCCTACCGAGACTATTATACAAAAGTTGAGCCAAAATACATAATACTACACCCTTCCTCTCTCTCTCTCTCTCTAACAATGCTGCCATTTTTTCCCTCTAAATCAGAAAAAGACTGAAATTCCAAAATTAGAGTTTAGGTTTCTTCTTCTGAAGACCCTCATTTATCAATGAATTTCAATTTTAAGCATTCAGGCCCCAGATGGCACTGGCATTTTGATCTCCTTCTATCCTTTTTGGCCTCCATTGAGTCCATCCTTTCACAATCTCAGCCCCGCTCTCCAACTGGAGAAGATGCTCACACCTTACACCATCTTCTCTAATGCAATCAGCACTGGAAGACACAGTTGTCAGGGACTGAACTACACTGTCCCGGCCGCACTCCTTCCTGTACTCAAGTGTCATGCTTGCCAGTTCATGCTTCTCCAAAATTGAAATTGGAGCGCTCTGGAAAAAATAGTGAAAATAAAATGTAAAGGTTAAGAAATTGCTTTTCCCAGATAATTTGTATATTTCCCAAGGGTATAGAGGTATAAAAGACCCACAAACAACATGGTAGTTTGGAAGAAAACCTCAATTAAAGTTTAAGCAAGGGAAGAACAACCCTGAACCAACCAAGCATGTGACATATGTCACATACATAAAACATGTGGTTATACCCAGATGAATGCGTACAAGGACCTAACTCTACCAAAGTAGCTCAACTAAGCTTTTATTATACTAGTCCAAAGAATTAAATCTAAATAAAATTAATTGTAAAAGGATATCTATAGGGGTATAGAAATAGCACCTCTAGGATCCAGCCAAGGTACTTCACATTGTTCACATGCTGGTTAACATCTAGATCACCCCACTTCGGCTGTTCAACAATAACAACAGCATGTTTGTAAATGGTAAAGTTTACACAATTTAGAACCGTCTCCTCACCAATGATCATTTTCCTAATATTATCTTAATTGTGGAAATATATAACATCTATCTTCATTCAGAAAACAAGAAAAAAGCTTACAGTCAGGCCCTCTCTGACAAAGGGTTCTGAGGAATCCTTTTTCTCAGTTTTGGTGAGTTTTTTGGCATCTTCTTCACGGATTGCAACACGATCAATAAAATAAGGCCCGATTTCAGCCCGTACCTCTTCCGGCATCTTTGCTAGCCGCCTCGTTTCTTTGTTCATCATCACCCATACACTAAATAAGCAAACAAAAATGAAGTTGATATTCAACGATCAATTTAGGACTAGGAAGCTCAGCTGCAATTGTGTAGGTTTGAACACACTAGTGAATCTAGTGGCTTTTCAGATCTTATTGCCTTGATTGGCACTTAGTTAAACAACTGAAGTTGATGCGGAAACAAATGCAAATGTAGTGATGCTGAGGAGCTCAGTTGCAAAAGGTGTGTGCACTGCAGTACCTGGTAGCTCTCAAGATAGTCCGCCCGGATTTATAGTCACGCACATGCCAATCTCTTTTCATGCCATTCTTTCCTGATGCACCAACCCATGTATCAACTTCTACAACATCACCCCTAAATTAACAAAACAGTAGAACGGAAAAAAATAAGCAGTGTTAATCAACAAGCAGCACAGAGTCTTTAATATCAAGTCCTGTTCCAAATGGGTTCATGGAGTTGACTAGAATGATGACAGAATTTTCGCACAGATGCAAATTTTAGAATTCAGTTTGTATTACAAAAAAGTAAATCTTTAGCAAGATATATGAAGAAAAATATATTAAAGAAGTCGGAGGTAAACTTACCAAGAAGGATAGTGTTC